>CM042010.1:67746893-67911893 GCA_023525715.1 Cichorium intybus | reverse complement strand
TTTAGTGTACTTACTGCATTAATTGGTATTAAAAAAGCAAGTAAAACGGTTTTTAATTAGTGTACTTGATGCATTTATTTTTATTTTTTTTGTCAATTGTCAAATTTATTATATAATTTGGATTTTGTTTGATTTAACCATATGACGAAAATTTTATTATGATTCGTCTACTATAACTTTGAATTAAAAGGACACTTACGATGATTCTTAAAAAATAAACTCTTACCAATTAAATTAACATCATCATTGAACTTACATACTACACAATTCTTCTTTTTTTTACATATTAATTTTGTGCTTTCATATTCCAGATGCAAGGCTTTAAAGAGAAATGTTTGGTTTAGAAAAAACTACAATTGGAAATGTCTTAATAATAAAATATTGGAAATTGATTATGTAACATAAAGAAATATATGTAGGATGCTACGATGGAAACCCAACACTGGGTAAAGAAACCCAATGCTTCTTTCTCAATTGATTTTTAGTTTTAAGATCAATATGGTCATTCTTTTACATTTTAAAGATTTTAATCGTTATATTGGTTTTGTATGTATAATTGTTGTTTTTGATTGTGAATGTAGGATGTTATTTTCATTTAAAAAAAAGTAGTGTTTAACAGGTTGGGTTTGTCAGGGACTTTACTTTTTTTTACAATTATAGCCGATTCTTACATTTAACATTTTCTTATCTTAGTGATGTTTGAACTTTAATCTTGATTATTGGACTTAAATTTGATGTGTAATTATTCAAAGGTTAACAACAATTATGTTTTAGTGTTTAATTGGATGACGTATATATCTAACAATTTCGTCATATCTTGTCGAAAGTTTCTTATGTAATACTATTAATGTTTAGATCTTATTGTTTAATAGTTTTTTTGTTTCATCCCGTGTAATCAGTTTCTCATTTTTTTTCGTCATTTAATTTTATTTCTCATTTTAAACACTTTAACCCAAAGAAAAATACAAATTGTATTTATTATTGATGACAAAATCATTTATTCAACTATTCATATTTGAATCACAAACTCTTCAACGACATAAAATTTTTTTGAGAGAAAATAATATATATATATATATATATATATATATATATATATATATATATATATATATATATATATATATATATATATATATATATATATATATATATGCAAAAGTTCAAATAAGGAACTAATAAAAACCATGGTACCAAGGGACTAATTTCATCCACACGATTATAAACCTTACCGTGGACATCCATCTACCGGATTATAAAAAAACTCACTTCGTGCTTTTCGTTTTTTTTAATTGTTAAGGCTTGTTTTTTATCGAAAAAAAACTGAATATATAGAAATTTATAACTTTTTATCCTCTACAAATAGACATGTATATTGATATACAAAAAATGCTCTCTTTTTTTTCGAAATTTCAGCTAGTTGAGATTCAAATGTCAATCTAAACTGTTATTCTGTTATTCAATGTTGGTATTCACAATGACACATGATATTGTCATGTGAATCTGAATAATTTTTTTGTGAATGTGAATAGAATTAACTTATGAATCATAGGATATTCATTATAAATGATTAAAATATTGAAGTGTTAAAAATTTCCTAAGTAAATTAATCATATTTATATTTTGGATTATATTTATATATCATATGATATTAATATATGCATCTTAGTAAATTGTTGTGTGAATGTAAGTAAATTTAATTGTGAATCAAAGAAAATTTACTATACATGGTTAAAATGTTGAAGTACTAAAAATCTCTAATTAAATTCTCAATACTATATGATATTGATATGTGAGTATGATTAAATTTTCATGTAAATATAAGTAAATCCACTTGTGAATCAAATACATTACTTATAAATTATTATAATATTGAAGTAGTAAAAGTTTTAAAAGTAAAATAATTATTCATATTCAAATTTTTACAGTTCAGATTCACATTATGAATCCATGCGAGTTGTACTTATGAAAAAAAATATTTTTATATATCGATATGGATGTCTATTTGTAGAGGACAAAATGTTATGAATTTTGGTATATTTGGTTTTTATTTTTGAAAAAGAATAATGTCGAAAAATAAAAATAAAAACAAAAAATAAAGCAGGTTTTTTGTTATAATCATCTACATACGCGTCGACGTAATTATTTACAACCTATTTTTTAGCCGTTGAAGTTTTTGATTTCGACGATCGAGATTAATCCATTAGTACCATATTGAACCTAACCCTATATATATATATATATATATATATATATATATATATATATATATATATATATATATATATATATATATATATATATACATATATATATATTATTTTCTCTCAAAAAAATTTTATGTCGTTGAAGAGTTTGTGATTCAAATATGAATAGTTGAATAAATGATTTTGTCATCAATAATAAATACAATTTTTATTTTTCTTTGGGTTAAAGTGTTTGAAATGAGAAATAAAATTAAATGACGAAAAAAAATGAGAAACTGATGATTTTCAATGAACTAAATATATAATTCTTTTGTTGTTTTCTATATATTTTTTAAATTGTTTCTACAAACATTTTATACGATTTAGGAGTTTATGATGTGTTTTTTGAAAATAAATATTATATAGATGTTTCATTGGTTTATATATATATATATATATATATATATATATATATATATATATATATATATATATATATATATATATATATATATATATATATATATATATATATATATATATATATATATATATATATATATATATATATACACACACACCGGTTTTTCTAAACCTTTGGTCCAAATATATAAACCAACACATTTATATAAAACCTTTATTCCAAATATCTTAATTCTCTCTATACTTTCTTTCAATTTCAAGAATAGATACATCTACCTCCGCTCTTTCCCAACTCATTACTAAGAAGTGGACTCCAAACAAAGAGGCGGCGTTGACAACCGCCTACATTGACATCATTGATGATTTGACAGCTGATAACTTTTGGAGTATTGAAGAAAAATTCAGCACACTAGCTACGAAACCGTATCAGACTAAAAACTAACTTTATAACAAGTTGAGGGATTTGCACTTGAATGTGTCAAATTTTAACAATCTCTTCAACAATATATCGGCTAAGAGGAAAAAAAAATAGGAAAGCGATGATAATATGTTCGATAGAGTTATTGAATAATACCTTCTAACAGACAATGTGGTGTCATTAGACAAATCAAAATTTGGAATATTGTTAAGAATTCACTAAACTGAGCATTGATTCCTCTTTATTACCAAATTGAAGTGTTATGTTTTGTCTAAGTTTTTTTATGTAATCTAGTTCATTTTAAATTTCATCGAAACGTTTATGTTTTATTTTATATTTAGAGTTTTTAAATTAATTTTAATTATTTTAAAGTAGTTAAATTTTGAAGAAAATATAAAAACATTGAAAATATATAAATGTGTAAAATATAAAAGTATATCTTTGCTATTCATCATTTTTCTTCTTATTTTTATTACATGGAAACACAACAAGCATATAAAATCTAGAAAGTTTAAAGAAACGGTTGTAAATGAGAATCGCTTCATATATTTTAGAGGTTTAATCGTTAGACTTTAAATACAAGTTACCAAATTATTCCCATCATTATTAATAATTCAATTATAAATACATATTTTTTTGCATTGATTTTTTTAATCATGGTCCCTCCCCTTATTAGAATATGTTTCAGGACTTCAATTTGTTTTCTCATAATACATCTTAGGGATATATTGTGAAAAGTCTTTATATTTTGATCTTATATTCGATTAAGTCCTAATTATTTTTTTATTTAATTAAGTCCCAACATTTTATTAAATGTTTACAATTTTAGATAGTAGTTGATTATGCCGTTTATATATTTTTACAACTAATAATGTTTAGGGTCAAAATGTAATGGTCAAAATGTTAAGATTTAATTGAATAAAAACTGAAAATTCAACTCTAAACTGTTAAAAAGTCAAAATGTAAGGACTTTGATAAATATTATATATATATATATATATATATATATATATATATATATATATATATATATATATATATATATATATATATATATATATATATATATATATATATATATATATATGGAATCAGGATCGGGTGAGGACTCTTCTTAAAGTGAGGACTTGCGAGGACACCTTAAAAAAATTGAAAAAAAATATAAAAAAATATAAAAAAATATAAATAATAAAATGGATCATAGTACTATATCGGAGAAATAATGATCCAAAATAAAAACAGAAAAATTGCATCATTACGTTTTGCAATGATGCAAAATTTTTTTCCAAATTTTTTTTTTTTTGATAATGATATAGTACTATTCTCGATTTTATGATTTGTATTTTTTTTATATTTTTTTTTTCAATTTTTTTAAGGTGTCCTCACGAATCCTCACCAAAAAAAGAGTCCTCACCGGAACCGGACCCTATATATTAGAACGGCAATGAAATTTATTATAATAAAAAGGAACTCCAGCGGCGGATAACTGGAGAACCAAGTTTACAACACAGAGTACAAGCAACCAACTATCAAAACAATGTCAAAAATAGCATCGAACTATCCAAACTAAAGGAGAAAATAGACAGACTGCACATCCAGCAGCCACCAGTTAGCAACTTCAATATTGAATGGAACCTTCCCAATAAAAACCCGTAATTGAACTAACAACCTGAAAAAGAGCATAAGGGTATTTTCGTCCAAATCCGGAACAACACTAAAAACCTTCTTCAAAACCACATAAACTGAGAAGACATGAGGGATACTCAACAAATACAGATTCTCACTAGTAATAGCTACAACTCACCATCATCTGAATGTATTTTCGGACAAAACCATAGGGAATTTCGTCAATATTACAGAACAACACCAGAACGACTTCGAACATGCTTATAGGCAGACCAAGCATCCAAGACTCGGTGTAAATTCAGATCAAATCACCAAAAAGAACTTCGTGTATCTTTTAAAAGTCAATTTGGCCAACAAGGGTAAGAACGTCCAATTCAACTTCAGTCTGATGTATGAATCTGCTAAAAGCCTCATGAAAACATTCAAGTAAAGCCAACCAATTGACCAAAAACAGTCCATCTCTGGACGCAACCAATTGACCAAAACCGTGCATCTACTGAACACCAACTTGAAATAATATCGTTCTTCAATAAAAGAGGCCCGATTGCACTTCGAATCAATATGACTAGCAGGGGCCTTTTAGAAGAATCGCATAAAAAGGAGCCACACCGGCACCGCGAATGCCACCATGAAACTTTCAAGAAACAAAACAGCCTCAAATTTGAAACCACCTCACAACTCAAAGCATCAAGAGAGAGTCATATACATAATCACTTTTGAAAAAAGGCAAACCGCCAAGAACTTATGAAGATATACCAACGAGGAAACCTGTCCATCTGAATAGAGCACACCAAAGACTGCAGAACTTGAAAAACACAAAAACTCACACCAAGATGTACCCCCACCCTGCCCCCCAAAAAAGAAGACAACACACGCGAACAGAAAAGCATCTCGAAACAGAACACCAAAACCCATTTAGAACACACTACCTAACCATAGTTCTACCCCGTTGAAACGAAAAAGAAGAAACACACCCACACACATTACACAACCTGAATCGAGATGCAAACACCAAAAGACACCAAAGAGACCCCCCAAAACAACCCACCCATTCTAACATTAACATGAAACATAATTTCCGAAAAGAACTAAAAACTCCACAGAATTATGTGTTTAAAGCTCACCCTCTCTAAACTTGAACACACCTAACCCTCTCATTTCACTCACTAGAGAAAAGACCAGAGTTGAATAGATGGCAGCACCAAGAATACCAGTTTAAAGAATGCATTTTACCTCTATACTTAACCCAATTGAATAGGACTAACTGTATTTTATCGGCTATTTTCGCTGGATTTCATTTGGTTTTCCGAAAGACCACTTCATTCATAGCTTTCCACAATGACCAAAAGAAAGCATGTAGCAAGGCAGAGTAAAATTTCCTTTCAGATTATGATTTGGAAAATGATATAATGTCATCGATTAGCAACTGGAAACTATCATACTTTTCATATTTGAGGCCACACCATTTGCTTACCTAATACCAAACGCCTCTTGTATACTCACACCAATTGAACACATGATCCACAGTCTCACCATCACTTCCACAAAGCGAACAGCTATTGTCTGGAAGACAAATACCCCTTTACGATAGGTTAATTTTCAATGAGATTCTATTTAAAGTCATCTTCCAAGTGAAATAATTCACTTTGCACGGAACACACGAATTCCATTTGAGCAATTTAGGAATATCTTCTTTCACAGATAAATCAAGAGCTTTCCTAAGGGATTTGAAAGAGAATCTACCTTGGGGCTTGATAATCCATTCCCAGCTATCTGTTTTTGAGGAGAATTTGAAATTTTTAATACACTCAGTCAAACCTTGGAAGTCCATCCTTTGCAAGCTGGACATATCATAATGCTTCCAATTCCAGTTCAAGTCTACGCCTGAATCCTCTAGACCTCTCACCCGATCCATGACAAGACAGTTTTTCGAAATTTCCAATCTGTATAGTCTTGGAAATTTCTCTTTTAGGGGTATGCACAAAGCCCACACATCTTTCCAAAATCTCGTTTTGTCACCTCTCCCCACCCTTCTCCTGAATAAGTCTCTCAAATTGATTCCAACTTCCAAAAGTTCTTCTTCAATTTTAGTAACATTCTTCCACATACCATTATAGAATTTCTTTGCCAATTTATGGTCATCATAATCGGTTAGCCTATGGATACCCCTTATCACCCTTGACCATAAAGATGATACATCAAAATTTAGCTTCCACCACCATTTTGCTAAGAGGCAAACGTTGAAGTTTTTAAGACCACTTACCCCTAACCCTCCCATTGATTTAGGAGTAGTCACTTTATCCCATGCTACCCAATGAATGCTTTTTTTGTCTTCGGAACCTTGCCATAGAAAATTCCTTCTAATGTGTTCTAAGGTTTCAATTACTTTTTTGGAGCTTTGAAAATAGAAAGATAGTATAGTGGTATACTACCTAGATCCGAATTAACTAACGTGAGCCTTCCCACGAAAGATAAACATTTTCTTTTTCAAGCATTTAATCTATTTTTGAACTTTTCAATAATTGGGCCCCAATTTTTCAACAATCTCATATTTGCCCCGATGGGTAAACCAAGATATATGAATGGAAAACTAGCACCTTCACAGCCCATAAAGTTTGCTAATTCCAAAAGCTCACCCTGTTCAACCCTTATGCAATAAACTTTACTTTTAAAGAAATTTACCTTGAGGCCAGAGGCTAAATGACAACATCTCAAGATTCGCTTGAGATTTATGAAGTTAACAGGTTACCATTCGCCAATGAACATGATGTCATCAGCGTATATAAGATGGGAAAGTAGAGGACCATTGCCAGGAAGTTGGAGACCATGGAAAGGATTCAACTCACGGGCGTTTTTCATAACCATGTGTAACCCTTCCATAGCTATGATGAATAGAAATGGGGAAAGAGGGTCACCCTGTCTCAAGCCTCTTTGAATGCTAAATTCTTTCATAGGAGCACCATTAGCAAGAACCGACCCCCTGCCAGATTTGAGAATGCCTCGGATCCAATTCCTCTATTTTCTTCTAAAATTCATTTTAGACAAGATTGAATACAAATAGCCCCAGTCAACTAAATCAAAGGCTTTATACAGGTCTACTTTGAAAAGAACTGATTTCATCTTTGACTTCTTTGCCCAATTACAGATTTCATTAATAATGAATGGGCCATCCAAGATGTTCCTACGCTGAACATACGTCGATTGCTCCTCACCAACTATGACATGAATAACCTCTTTCAGTCTTCGAGCTATCATTTTTTAAATTATCTTTACAAAGCACCCGATTAGACTTATTGGTCTGTAATCTTTAAGAGTAATAGGATCTCTGATTTTTGGGATCAATGAAATGAAAGATACGTTACAACCCCTGCTGATCTCTCCTGACCTTTCAAAGTGTTTAACTACCTTTAGAAGCTCTATATGAATTATTGTTGTATTAGGTGTCTAAGCCATGACTTATAATTGTATTTATCTTGTTAATAGAAGCAAAGTCCATTTGGGTTGCCCTCATAGCTGGAGGATTGATGTAGAGTCTAGTAGAGAGGAAGGTTGATTTATTAATTGTTTAATAAATCAATAGAAAAATAAATAAATGGTTTATTAATATATTTAAGTGTTAATATATTAATTAGAAACTATATTAATTAATTGAGATTTAATCTAGAATTAATTGGATTTAATTTAGTGATTAAATAAATTAATTAAAGGTGTAGGGACTGGTTTGTAATTATTCAATAATTGAATAACTGGCAAGAGACAAACCAGGGACCAAAGTTGGCGCCACCTTGGAGGGTTCCTCTAGGGTTGGCGAAAACCCTAAGGGGTTTAGAAAGGCTTGGTCCAAATGGTCAATAGGCTTGTCCATTAAGGAGGCTCCTCTAGGGTTTCAGCTGTAACCCTAAGAGGCTATAAAAGGAACCTCCTGGCCCATGTTTTTCCACGCCTCCATCTCTCTATGATTACTCTGCTAGAATCTCTTCTCCATTGCTTTGGGTGTGACACCATTTGAGGCATGACACTTGTGCTGCTGGCTTCTGGATTAAAATCAAAGGTTGGTTTTTCTCATTTAATTCTTTAGAAATTATTGTTGGCCTTAGGATTTTAGTGTATTATCTTCATAGAAGAAAACATAGATCTTTCTAGGGTTTCATGTGAACCATAAGATTTATTTGTTCATTGTTTGCTAGAAAACCCTTCAGTGGTATCAGAGCATAGGCTTGTTTTCTTGTGTTTGATATAAACTGCATGAACTACTTTTGCCTTGAGTGTTTTTGCGAAAAACACCTCTTGGAAGAGGCCTTGGTCGAAATCTAGGCTAGGGTTTCCTAACCCTAGCCGCCACCCCTTGTTCCCCCTTGATTTGCTTGCCTTGTTTAGTTGGTTGTTATTTTTGGTAGTTTACTAAATTGAATAACTGGAACCCTAATTACCTTGCATGCAAATTTCGACCAACTAGGGTTATTAGATAGAAAATTAATTTGATTAATTTATGAAATCTATCTTAGATTTAATGATTTTAATTAATTGTTAATTAAAAGATCAATTAAATCGGCTTAAGGATTTAATTTAAATTTTCAATCATTAAAATTTGCGAAAATTAGTATTAAATTAAATCTAAAATATTTTAATAAGATTAAAATATATCTTATATATTTATGATTAAAAGTTAATATTTATATGTAAGATCAAAATTGGTTAGTCTTACCGTTAGTAGCCCTCATTCACAAAACTGTCCTATAAAGAGGGTATAAGGCGACTGCCTATAAAATGGCAGTCTAATGGGTATCCACTCTTACCCACTGCTCTCCTGGTCAGTCGAGTGTTGTTAGCCAAACGGGTTTGATAGAACCGCTAAGCCTCTTAAAAGTATAATGCTATAATTGAAAGTACTAGAACTTTGAACAAAACCCAATCTAGTTACTTTAGGTTAAAAAATGTGAATTGGTGCTAATCCATGGAATTGCACATTGCACTTTGTGGAACGTTGGTGGAGCATGTGTAGTTTACTGGCACGCCAACTGGGGTCCGCAAAGAGTCGCAATGGGTTTCTTGATTTTGTCATTATTAACGGAGCGTGTGTGGTTAACCGGCACGTTAATTAGAGATGACAATTGACTTCGAGAGTACCGAGCGAATTTGCATGGTTATTCACACCCGATTTGTGATCCTCGGCATCCCAGTCATAAACAGTGGGGCACATCTGAGACTAAACATGTCATTGAATAGTTCAATGTGTCTCAACAGATCTAGGAATTTCATAAGATGAAATTTATAAGTGTATTATCTACCTTAATGAACATTATGTTGTGATTATGGCATCCCTCTTCACATCATAGTTGGGGTATTTTGGGTCCTAGCCTTAATAAATAATATATTGGGTAATTATTCAAAAGGATTAATTAAACTAATAAATTCTGTTTATTGTAGATGTCTGAAACAAGTGTCTATTCTCCTCCTTGTACTCCTTCACCCATTTCTAAGAGCTTCAGAATGCACCTGCTACATATGGTAAAGCTGACTGGCCTGAACTATATGGTATGGCTTCTTAAATAGAGAATAGTTCTCTGTTTTGCTGGCAAGCCATATCTGACTGAGTGTCCGCTCCCCAAAGCATGACATCACACGGTAACTTGTGATGAGCATGACTCCTTGATTGTTAAGTCAAGGAAAGTTTGTTGCCTAATACTATTGATCATTGACCCCTAGTTCCGCAGGAATTTAGAATTCCTGGGGTCAGATAAGTTAACACAGCTAGTTGTGGAAAGGTTCCATGAACTGGTTGGGAAAGGACGAGCTAAGATCTTTAAAGAGTTTGAAGTGTGCAGGAAGTAGCACCAGTTCACATGTTCTCAAGACTGAGAGACACATAGGTGAACTATATAAATTTGGTTCCCTTTTTGATCGGGAGTTAAAGCATTAGCTCGACTCGCTGATCCGTTCATCCTGATGTACAGGAAGAGAAACCAGATAAGACAATCGTGGATATGCATTCAATGTTGACTCTGTATAAGTAGTTCATAGAGAAGCATAGTTCAATTGATTCAGCTGCTTCGGGATTGAGTCCAGTAATAGGACACATCAAGAAATGATCCAGATCGTCTGGACCGGTTCCTCGATGTTTCAAACTGGGAATCTACAGGGTGGGACACAGTCACGGAAAGATTGGAAAATGCTCCGAAGCCGAACAGTTTGGCAACTCAGGAATATCTTAGAACTCAGAACACCTGATCCTTAATTCCTTGATACAGGATGTGTTTCTCACATTTTCTCTGTATGCATGGACTCTGTAGGATGTGGGATGTTGTTGCATAGGAGCATATTCAGATTGGATCTGAAGCTCATGCAGTTTTAGAGTTTAGTTAGATATTAAAATCTTGTTATTAGCTTATTAGATGCATTTGACATTGTCTATCATATATTACATTATTCAAGGATTTTTGTTTTAATAAAATTGTCAATTTTCTTTTAACACCTGTTGTTTGAAATATCCATGAAATGTTGTATGAATGTGTTGAATGCATGGTTAGTAATAACTTGAATATTGATACATCCAAAGTGTTTGGATTTAGGAATTGTGTCCCTTATGATTGTTAAGATATGTTGTAAGAATCAATTCAACCAAAGGTCCAGTTGGACAGGACTTTGGAATCACTTGACTTAGAATCATTGATGAATTGAGTTCTTAATGTGTCAAGAAATGAATCAACCAAAGATCCAGTTGGACAGGACTTTAGAATCATTTGACTTAGAGTCAGATGATGATTAAGTTCTTTATAAAGCACAAATGGCAAGAAATGAATCACCCAAAGATCCAGAGGATAGGATTTTGGAATTAGTTAACTTAGACTTAACTGAAGATTGCAAGTCTTGACCAAGATTAACAAAGTCATAAAATTTACATAGAGATGTAAAAGACATCAAGATCAGAAGCGACGAACACATCAGTTACTGTGTATTGCTCGAATCTTCAATTAGAACACAATTGTTTGTACTTCACGATATTTGTCATTCGGAATGACGAATATGGCTACGCTTATCAGAAAAAGCAATTGAATTGAAACCTTGAACAGTTCAAGGACTTCAAAGGAAGTACAAGATCCACAGAACCTGAGTGACAATATAAACTGGGAAAATGTTTCACAGTTCATTCTCTTCGAAGAACATTAATAGCTATAATGTGTCTTAAGGAAGATGATGGAGCATTGGTCGAAACGGTTCGATCCTCGATGTATGAGATACATTGCCAATTAGTTTCCAATAAATTGAATACTAAACCAGTCAGACCATATAAACCATATTCCAACCACATCCTTTGACTAAGTAGGTTTTTTGCAGACACTGTCTGAAATGCAAAGCTGGGATTGTCCCACTTGTACATTGAAAGTCCAGGGTCTTGTAGTGTTCGTCCGAACCTCATGACTAGCCTGAACCTAATCAGAAATGTCGTTTCACTGGCTATCCCGCTGTACCTGGAAAAGAAAGAGCTCTTTTAGAAAGAACTCATGTTCTAAGGAAACAGTGGGAGTTGGGACAGTCCTGAATGAGTTCAGGATTAGCCAAGTGAAAGAACCTTTAGTCATCACTAGGCTTAGAGCAGAAATCAGATTTCTGTTTCAACACTGACATAATCTTCTCTTGACCAGTAGTACTGATCACCATCATAAGTAGTTATGATTAGGGTGACATACCGAATAGTGGTGAAACACTATAGTTGGTATGGATTTACAATCCGACTACTTGGAAGCATTGGTGAGCCCGTTTGCTGCCAATTAAGAGAACCTTAGGACGAGATACAATTTATCTGGCATTTTTATTGATTTTACACCTGGTCTAAAAACCAGTGGGAGTAATTGAATCATCAAACGAAAGCAGCATGGACAGAAACGTACCTTCAGAACATCTAGTTGAGTGAGACGATACCCAGAGTCAAGTAATTGATTCCGGGAGAAGCACTCTCAATAAAAGATGAAATCCGAAAGGATACTGCATGGCACAATGTAAGTCGTTAGTGGAGCGCGTGTGGATCACCGGCACACTAATAGGGACTCACATGGAGTATGCCAATACAAAGGTACAAGAGCCTGGGATTAACCCCACGGGCGTCTCGTAAGAAAGGATATTCAAATTCTCAAAATATGCCAAAGGATTGGATTTTGAGAATGGGCTGAAAGATTTCCATTAAGATGTGAGAAAGGTTTAGATTCTCAAAATGTGCCAAAAGTTCTGGATTTTGAGAATAGTCCATAACCGTGTCAAAGCCAGTGGGAGTGTCGTTGTTGTCTCCACTATATAGGTTACATATTGTTTCTAGGAAACGTCTCTTTTCATTACAAAATGTAATGACTTGGTGTAAGAGACGAATCGCTGTGAAAGACTTAATAGAGATACGGCATACTCAGGTGGTTGTAAACATCTATGAGATAGATCGAAACTCTACCAAACTGATCTTGATAAGACTCAAGATGCATTGCCCTAGGAAAGAGTTTTCTATCATTGCAAAGTGTGATGATTTGGCATGAGAGATATAAAGAAGGTGCAACATACTCACATAATCCATAAACATCTATCGTATAGATTTTATCATCAGTATAGACATAGCCATAGTAAGCATGATCTTGGTTAGATTCAAGATGCATGAGAAAGAGTCTCCGAAAGGAAATAGTTATTGAAAGTCTTGACACAAGGATTATAAGTAATCCTAAGATTCCAAAAGGGTTTGGAATAAGATTAGATCAGATTCCACGAGCTTCTTGGATCGATCAGAAGTGTCATGAACAGGTCCTGATGACTTAATGCTTAGAGCATAGTGAGTCGGATTCAGGATATGACCTAGCTGGGAATACTTAATGGATTCTATACATACGTGAGAAATCATTGGAAAATGATTGGGGTGAATGTTAATAGTAATTTGAAAGGAGTTTCAAAATAAGTAAAAGGACTTAATAGTTAAAGAGTTTTGTTGGTATTCCGATGGAGCGCATGTGGGTCACCGGCACATCGTAACATCACGAAATAGTCTTAGGGTGCAGTCATGTGGACTAAAGATCCCAAGAACCATTGAAAGTCACAGTACACAGAATGGAGATGTAAGTGAGAATGACAGTATATGCCTAAATTGAGACATCATCAGAAGAATGTCCGATTGGATAAAGTGTATCAATGTGAGACATTTGGATACATAGAAAGAGTGAAAGGTCATATAGACATAGATACATAACATGAATTAAAAGTTTAAAAGAAATCTAGAAACCGATAAGAGTCTTATGAAAAATCCGACTTGGTGATTACCTCATGGAGACTTGGTAATAAGCAAGAGTAGCTACCAGTCAGATTTTATGTTTCGTTTTTGCATGTTTTACTTCCTGAGTAATTTGATTATTCAAAGGTCCACAATCGCTCATACTTTTAGGGAGTAAGTAAGAACTAAGACTGTCGTGAATTGGTTTGTGGATTGTCTAAGGAGTTAGACATTGCGGTAAGACTGCCACAACGTTCATGAGTACTTAGAAAGAGAGATTTGAGTATTGGATAAACCCGCGCTCAATAGATTGCTTCATGGATTACATCACGAGCAATGTTGAGACGATAATATCTTATGATCTTGAAGCAGAGACATATGAGTTGAAATTTGCGAGTCGGTTGTACATTGATAATGCGTAAACGCATCGGTAACTCGATGTTATAAAATGCATTGTTGTGTACGATTTTGATAAGTAAAAGACACAAGCATATGAGTCGAAGCTTATTCGTTCCTTGACCCTGATGGGAAACAGATATATGTAGGCCTCTCAATGATTTTGAAGTCGACTAAAGTGCTGGCCAGCCGGGACTAAATTGATGTGTTCAATTAGAAGTCTTAAAGTCATAAGCAGAATCGGAGATCAGAAAACAGAGTATCGGACAGAGATTTATCTCAATCCATGTCTCGTGTCTGAAAATATCTTGTTGGACGAAGGATCATATGATCACTTATCTTTAGACAGAACTGACTGGGTCAGAGTTCAGGAACAGTTTCTAGGAAACTAATATTAATCAGAAGGTAAAAGGATAATTAAAGTCATAGACTTATCCAAGTGAGAGACTATTGGATTAGGTGTCTAAGCATGACTTATAATTGTATTTATCTTGTTAATAGAAGCAAAGTCCATTTGGGTTGCCCTCATAGCTGGAGGATTGATGTAGAGTCTAGTAGAGAGAAAGGTTGATTTATTAATTGTTTAATAAATCAATAGAAAATTAAATAAATGGTTTATTAATATATTTAAATGTTAATATATTAATTAGAAACTATATTAATTAATTGAGATTTAATCTAGAATTAATTGGATTTAATTTAGCGATTAAATAAATTAATTAAAGGTGCAGGGACTGGTTTGTAATTATTCAATAGTTGAATAACTGGCAAGAGACAAACCAGGGACCAAAGTTGGCGCCACCTTGGAGGGTTCCACTAGGGTTGGCGAAAACCCTAAGGGGTTTAGAAAGGCTTGGTCCAAATGGTCAACAGGATTGTCCATTAAGGAGGCTCCTCTAGGGTTTCAGCTGTAACCCTAGGAGGCTATAAAAGGAACCTCCTGGCCCCTGTTTTTCCACGCCTCCATCTCTCTGTGATTACTCTGCTGGAATATCTTCTTCATTGCTATGGGTGTGACACTATTTGAGGCAGGACACTTGTGCTGCTGGCTTCTGGATTAAAATCAAAGGTTGGTTTTTCTCATTTAATTCTTTAGAAATCATTGTTGGCCTTAGGATTTTAGTTTATTATCTTCATAGAAGAAAACAAATATCTTTCTAGGGTTGCATGTGAACCATAAGATTTATTTGTTTATTGTTTGCTAGAAAACCCTTCAATTATGTCCTAATATTCTTTAAGAAATTTGAAAGTGAACCCGTCAGGACCCGACGCCTTCTCAGAGGAGCATGACCAAACAGCCTCGTTTACCTCTTTAAGGGAAAACTCTCCTTCAATTGTTAAACTTTCTTCCAAAAAAAGAGTCTTGAACTTGTAACTGTTGGATTAGATGTCTAAGCCATGACTAACAATTAGTATTTACCTAATCAATAGTAGCAAAGTCCATTTAGGTTGCCCTCATAGCTGGAGGTTTGGCAGAAAGTTCAGTAGATAGAACGATTGATTTATTATATGATTAATAAATCAATAGAAATAAAATAAATAGTTTATTAATATATTAAAGTGATAATATATTAATTAGAAACTATATTAATTAATTAGAAATTAATCTGGAATTAATTGGAATTAATTTGGTGATTAATTTAATTAATTAAAGGTGCAGGGACTAGAATTGTAATTATTCAATAATTGAGTAAGTGACAATTTTAGCAGGTAAAATAAGCCAGCAAAATTTATTCGGATATATATAAATTTCGATAATTATAATAAAGGATAAATAGATTTGAATTAAAGATAAAGAATATCTTGGTTTGAATTCAAACAGTTTATCTCTAAAGGCTTATCTGGTTATCTGCTGGAGGCTATAAATAGGGAGCTCCAGACCCTCATTTGTCTGCGCCATTTACCTGATCTCTCTGGAACTTTTCATGACCTACTTCCCTTGCTTGGGTGTGACTTTATTTAAGGCAAGATACTTTTGTTGCTTAGCTTCCAAGAAAACCTAAAGGTTAGTTTTTTCTGATTTATTTCTTTAGTAAATTTTCCTGTTGGCCTTTAGAATTTATTTATATGTTCAAAGATAGAAAACATAGATCCTTCATAGGTTGCATGTGAACTTAGAGTTTTAGTTCATAGATTTGCAGAAAACCTTTCAGTGGTATCAGAGCTATTTGTTGTTTTCTAATTGAATTGTTATAATAGTTTCCTAAAATTTAGGGTTTAAAGCATATAAACCCTAATTATGTGAAAATAGATTTAAGGTTAGGGTTTTGGAAACCCTAGCCCCTCCCCTTTATTATTTTTGAAAATTACATAGGGTTTTAGAAGTATTCTATTTTTGGTAACTTTTGATTATTTAAAAATTGGATAACCTTAAACCCATTATTTGTTTTTCGAAAATTAGGGGGTTTAAGATAGGTTTAAATTAATTTGATTAATTTGTGATACGTATCTGGATTTAATTAATTTAATTAATTGTTTAATTGAAAGATAAATTAAATTATTTAAAGGTTTAAATTTGATTTTAAAATTAATAGTTAATTTTCGAAAAATTAAATAGATAAACCAGAAACATTTTAAAAGTTTAAAATACATCTTATATATATTATTATTAAAAGTTAACATTACATGTATAAGATAAACTGGTTAGTCAAATCAATAGTAGGCCTCATTCACGAAGCTGATATATAAAGAGGGTATAAGGAGACTGCCTATAAAATGGCGGTCTAATGGGTGTCCACTCTCACCCACCGCTCTCCTGATCAGTGGAGGGTCGTTAGCCGAACGGGTTTGATAGGACCGTTTATCTCATTAAAAGTATAATGTTATTAATCAAAGTACTAGAACAGCTTTATAAAATCCCAATCTAGTTACTTTAGGAAAAATGTGAATTGATGCTAATCCATGAAATTACACAATGCACTTTATGAAACATTGGTGGAGCGTGTGTGGTTTACCGGCACACCAATAAGGGTTCATAAAGAGTTGCAATGGGTTTCTCAATCTTATCATTATTGATGGAGCGTGTGTGGTTTACCGGCACATCAATTAGAGATGGTAATTGACTTTGAGAGTACCAAGCTAATTTGCATGGTTATTCACATCCAGTTTGTGATCCTCGGCATCCCAGTCACAAACAGTAGAGCATATCCGAGATTAAACATGCTATTGAACAGTTCAATAAATCTCAAAAGATCTAGGAATTCCATTATAATATGATTATCTTCCACGGTGGAATTGGCTGAATCATCATGTAACACCCCAAATTTTTTTCATAATTTTTTTTAAAGCACAATAGCGCCAAAAGCGCATTATCGTCAAAAGCGCATAAACACTAAATGCGCAATAGCTGAAAAATCTCATATTTCAAATCTCATGTTTCTTTATAAAATAAAATGTTTCTCATGACCTCGTGTCATGCCTTAAAATTCCGTTCCCAACAAAACAAATAAGTTTAAAAGTATTTAAACAAACTTTGGGGGTTACAAACTCATATAAAAACAACTATAGTAAAGGAACATAACATCTCAAGCTAATGTCCCGTAATTACTAAACCATTCTACCGAAAATTCAGCATGCCCTTAGGGCAAAATGGATAAAATCCATACTGACTCGACTCAAAATCAAAATACCCAAAAGCATTACAGAACATAGCAAGAAATTACAATACAACTACAAGGGTTGTTCTAACTATAAACATCACATTTCTCAAATATACATCATAATTATACCGCTTTATAAGTACTCTATCTTCCGATCCTCTTTTCTATCTAGGTCCCCATGAGAGCTTCTAAGTCCTTTCTTTCTATCCTCTGATGTCAGTCATCCTGTTCCTGAGTACATAGCATTTAAAACAAAATTATGCAAGAAAAATATAGATACATGGGTTTTAGACTCAAAGCATTTGTAAATATAACATTTATCATTTTCAAAATCTTTGTAATCAATTCATGTAATGACACTTTCAATAAAATATTTCATAAACGAATCAGGTCATAATACTTGTTGTCAAAACCTTTGTAAATGAAATATATTGTCATCTTACTTGTAAAGCCTTTCCATAACAAATTAAATGAAAATCTTACCAACATAAACTTTTTATTACTTAAACTTGACTGGTATTCAATCATAATTGGATTTTTATACTTAGGGCATTAATGACCTTAAGTGATACCCCAAGTCTATACTAGGATGAAAAGAACAAAATCAGTCCATCCTAGCATCATAAGCTTTAGGACATCTACTTCGCGACGGGGTTGGTACCACCCCAGTAGATTCCTCTATGTTCCGTTACGGGAACATCATGGCCCGGGCACAAAGAACTATGTTCTTTGTTCATATTGCTTTACATTTCTTTGCTTCCGTTAAGTATCAGTCATTCGTAAAAATAATACTGCTAGCTGCCAAATCATTCATTCATAATCATCATAAAGCTAAATGTCAAAGCATTCTTTCATACTTGTCATGGGCTTGTAGCCAAAACATTTTTTCATAAACTTTATAGGCTAAACGCCAAAACACTTTCTTAGCTCATTAGGCTTGATGCCAAAACTTACTTTTCAAAACATATTCAGCTTAATGTCAAATCATACTTTTCAAACATAGTAGGCTTAGTGCCAAATCATACTTTTATACCATAGTTATTGATGGTAAAACTTGCATATAGACTCACATTAAAAGTCATATAAAACTTTGTAAATACTTGCTAATTCAAGCTTTAAAAACCATTTGGAAGATCATTACTCATAAAACATTTAGCATAACATTTAATATAAAACATTCAATATTTAAAACTTGTTGCTATGTACCCAGTAAAAAGTTTCCTCATGTACTCACCTCAATAGCTAGGTATGTCTAGCTACATTAATCCACTAACTCTAAGCTTTCACTGCTTCCAAACATCCTTGAACCTCTATTGATTTAATAAGAGGTTAGAATCAATTACACACTAAACACATAATATATTAAATTATATATGAACTCTTTTTAACATCATCTAATTCCATTCTAATCATTAAGTATGATTCTTAAAGCATAATAATCATTTTTGGAAATTTTTACCCCTTTTTGTCCCAATATTGACAATTTATTATTCCTTGGGTTTAACATGTAATTTAAACGACTTTATAACTCTAACATGTTTATAATGTAATATTGATTACTTAAATGTCAAAACATCTTTTGTTTTACTCTTTTATATCGTTTTTGGCATTTTAAGTCATTAAAGTTTCTAAAAATAGAAACCGTCAAAATCTTGATATTTTCCATCAAGTTACCACTCACATATTCTTACTACTTATAAATATCATACTAATCAAGTCCAATGTTCTCTTTCATGACATTTTAGTACATATCAAAGCGTGTCCCAAAGGTTGGAATTCATGATTCCATTCCAATTACATTACCATTTCCAAAATTCCATAAACATCAAATACATAACAAAATCTCAAGTCAATAACAAACTTTAAAGTACCCAAAAGTCATTCAACATCCCGAATTTTTAATCATAACATTGATGTTTAATCATCATGTAAAAATCCATCTTGAACTTCGTTCAATCTTTACAAAAATGTTAAATCTTGGAGTTTTCTTGAACTTGTTCACAATATATGATCACACCCTACACCATAGAATCAATTTACATCAAAAACCAATTTACAATTCCATCTTATGGTCAACCTTGACCAAATCAGAAAAGTCAATGGAACTATTCATCATCTTCAGCCTTAGGATCACCAATTTCATGATTTTTGAGTGTCTAGCAACATTATAGTCCCTACTTCATAAGTAATTAATCATGTAACATAGAAATCCTAATAATTTCACTAATCTTGGGACACATCTAACATGCATTCAAAGATACTCAAA
Source organism: Cichorium intybus (assembly GCA_023525715.1). Lineage (NCBI taxonomy): Eukaryota > Viridiplantae > Streptophyta > Magnoliopsida > Asterales > Asteraceae > Cichorium > Cichorium intybus. The sequence goes on along the minus strand of CM042010.1, from coordinate 67,891,741 downwards.
TCTAATAGCTAGGGTTTTAAAAGTTCAAGAACATACCTTCCATTTCTGCTCAATATAACAAAAATCAGAAGCTTGCACTTGCTCCCACATAAAATCGGACTAAGGGCTGCTGTGTTTGACCATCACAAGCAACCGCCGCCACCCCCGGTCATCACCGCAGTTGCAGGAGGCGTTTCCGCCCAAAAACACGCACAGCAGCAGCGACAGCTGCTGCCCCGCCTACTCTGCCTCGGATTCTTCTGTCTCACTACCTATCTCCTTCGATTTTACGTACTCCCAACCGCACCCGCATAAATTCTGGCCTCGATTTCTCTTTCTCTCGATCCCAGACGGCATAAACACACACACATTCATACACCGAAGGAGGGTGTGTGTTCCTCCCATTCTCGAACTCTATTTTCCCCCTTTTTCTCTTTTACGTCTCAAACACGCACATAGGAAAGGTCAAAGCTGATTTTGACCGGTTTAAAGGAAAATTACAAAAATACCCCAAACTTATAATGCCTTAGGAAATTTGCTGCATTCTTTCCTTTTTTTAGTAAATATACGACATCATAACTCCTACATACTATATCGGAATTTTATAAAATTTATACCTTTAGAAAGGTGGGAAGGAGCCTAATAATTTTCCACTACTGACTTAAGTCTGAATTGAACTTGATTTTCTGCTATCAGCCCTAAAACATGGTCACTTGGCCATATTTGTCACTTTTTGGCCATCTTTACACCTTCATAACTTCTTCGTTATAACTCCAAATGACCCGAATCTATTTCCTTTATTTTATTGCATCAAAATCTACAAAAGTCTCCTTGATGACCTTTTTCCAAACCCTTATAAATTTTTAGATATTAATTTCTAACGTTTAACAATTAATCTTTTCACTTTTGTCCCCAAGTTTCCCATTTTTCCCTCGGGCTTTCAAGGCATGTTTCCAATTGAAGTAACATCTCATTATGACTTAATAGAATGTCTTAAAACATAAATTCCCATATTTTTACCTCCTTTGACCATTTTGTCCTTGTACATACATTTATATTTGTTGGACATCAAACCTCATAGCATCAACATACTTAACTTAAAACCCTTATTTCATATGTTAAAATTTAGGTTGCCACACGTCATTCGCGTACCTTTATAAAATTTACAATTAGATTACGGCATCCCTCTTCTAAGTTGTGAATTATATAGTTGGGTCCTAGCCTCTTATTATTATATTAGGTTAATATTAAGGATCATATGTATCAAATTAAAAACTACCTTCTTTTATAGATGTCTTCCGCTGACCACTCCTTTCCCCACTCCAACAACATTAACGTCACTTCAATCCTCTTGTTGTGTTCTAAAGTGACATTGGATGGCATGAACTACAACGACTGGATAAGAAATCTGAGATTTGAGAACAAAGAGTATGTTCTTAATACTGAGCTCATTGAAGTTGATCCCGACACAGCTACTCCCGAGGAATATGCCTCGTACAAAAAACACTATGATGATGCGACCAAAGTGGCCGGCATCATGATTGCTACAATGAAACCCGAATTGCAAAGAATCTACGAGGACTACTGGCCTTATGAAATTCACAAGGACCTTGCGGAAAAGTTCCGCAAGTGAGCACGTGTCGAGAAGTGCGAAGTGGTCCGAGCCTTCACGAACGGCAAGCCTAAGGACGAAGAGTCCGTCTGCACTCACGTGCAAAGGATGCAAGGTTACATGGATAGGCTAAAGAAGCTGGGTATGCTAGTCGATGAGGAATTGGCCGTTGACATAGTGCTTAACTCCATACCGAGTTCTTATGACCAGTTCACACTGGCGTATCATTTGAACAACACTCAGACCTCTTTGGCTGAGTTGCATAACATGCTACAAACTATAGAAGATGGGCTGAAGGGTAAAATTCTACCCTCTGTGAGCCAGCCTGTCTTGGCAATTGGTCAAGGCAAAGGAAAGAAACGGAAGGGCCCTCCCAATCAGAATTGGAGGGAAAAGGTTCAGGTCGGGTCATCCATTAATGGGCCGAGACCCAAGTCTTCCGGCATTCCTCATGTCGCCAACCCCAAAGATGCCGACTGCTTCTATTGCAAAGAGAATGGTCATTGGAAGAGGAGCTGCCCGAAATACTTGCAGGATGTCAAGGATGGCAAAGTGAAGCCATCGACAGCAGGTATGTACACTATCTCTAAAAACTCACCATCTTCCAGTTCTTGGGTCCTTGATACATGATGTGGTTTTCACATATGTTCTGATTTGCAAGGCTTAAAGGAAAGCAGGGAGGTGGAGCATGGTAGATTGAATCTGATCATGGGCAATAGGAGATCGTCACCTGTTACCAACATCTGTGTCTATAGTTTAGTGCTCAGTAGTGATGTTAGTTTAGATTTAATAAATTGTTGCTATTCGCCAGAAATGGCAAGAAACATAATTTTATTTCATGAATTGTTCAAACAAGGTTTTCAATATTCTTTTGACAATTTGAATGGTTCAATTTCTGTTTTTAAGAATGCTGTTTTTATTTTTGAAGCTTTACCTTGTTCTGGTGTGTATGAAACAGTGACATGTGTAAACAATTTAGTAAATAGTGTATTGAATATTGATTCTTCTAGTGGTGTAGAAAAGGCATGTTTGTGGCATTATCGTCTTGGGCACATTAACAAGAAACGCATCGCCCAACTCCAAAAGGATGGAGTGTTGGAATCATTCGACCTCAAGTCGGATGATGTATGTGAATATTGTCTTTTGGGCAAGATGACCAAGTCACCATTCACAGGGTCTTGTGAAATAGGTGAAGGTCTGTTGGACATCATACACACAGATGTGTGTGGTCCCTTCAGATCAACCACAAAGGATGGCACGCGGTTCTACGTGACCTTTACTAACGATTATAGTAGATATGGGTATATCAACTTAATCAAGCACAAGTCAGACACTTTTGAAAAGTTCAAAGACTTCAAAAACGATGTTCAGAATCAATTGGGCAGGAAGATAAAGATGCTTAGATATGACAGAGGCGGTGAGTATCTTAGTATCGAACGGTGTTGCCGGGAAGCGTAACCGAACCTTGTTGGACATGGTTCGTTCCATGATGAGTCGAGCTTCGCTTCCCATTTACTGCTGGGGGTATGCCTTAGAGACTGCCGCCCATATCCTCAATCTTGTGTTGGATTAGGTGTCTAAGCCATGACTAATAATTTGTATTTACCTAATTAATAGTAGCAAAGTCCATTTGGGTTGCCCTCATAGCTAGAGGTTTGGTAGAAAGTTCCGGAGAGAGAAAGATTGATTTATTATATGATTAATAAATCAATAGGAATTAAATAAATAGTTTATTAATATATTAAAGTGATAATATATTAATAAGAAACTATAGTAATTAATTAGAAATTAATCTGGAATTAATTGGATTTAATTTGGTGATTAATTTGATTAATTACAAGTGCAGGGGCTATTTTGTAATTACTCAATAGTTGAGTAGTGACTGTCCTGGTTGGTTTAATGTTGGCGATTTTTTGGATATATTTATCCTTAATTTCGAGTTTGATAAATAGAGGATAAATAGGTTTAATTCAAATGATAAAAGGTTTATCTTGATTTGAATTAAAAAGGTTTATCTCTAAGGTTTATCTGTAACCACCTGGAGCCTATAAATAGGGACCCCAGGCATTCATAATTCACGCCAATTTTCTCTCCTCCCTCTCTCTGGATTTCGTCCACCTCCTGCTCCCTGGGTGTGATCTCATTTGAGGCAGGACACTTGTGCTGCTTAGCTTGCAAGAAACAACTAAAAGGTTAGTTTTTCTATTTTATTCTTTTAGTTAATTTTTGTTTTGCCTTTAGGAAATTGTTACATGTTCAAAGTAAGAAAACATAGATCCAATCTAGGTTGCATGTGAACTTAGGGTTTTAGTTCATAGATTTGCAGAAAACCTTTCAGTGGTATCAGAGCATTTGGTTGTTTTCTTGTTGAATTGCTGTAGTTGTTTTCCTTATTTAGGGTTTAAAGCTTATAAACCCTAAGTGTATGTGGATCGACATTTAGGGTTAGGGTTTTGGAAACCCTAACCTCCCCCCTTGTAATTTTCGAAATTGCCTATTAGGGTTTTAGGAGGTTTTCTATTTTTGGTAACTTTAATTGTTTAATTAAATGGATAACCTTAAACCCAAAATTGTTTGAATTCGAAATTTAAGGGTTTAAGATATGTTTAAAATTAATTTGATTAATTTGGTAATACCTATCTACATTTGAATTAATTTAATTAATTGTTAATTAAAAGATAATTCAAAGGATTTAATTAATTTTTAAATTTGCGAAAAATTAAAGGTAAATCCGGAAAAATATTTTAAATGTTTAAAATATTAAGATTTAATTATTTCAATTAATTGTTAATTAAAGGATAATTAAATCGGTTTTTTAAAGGTTTAATTTAATTTTAAATTTAATAGTTAAATTGGTAAAATTAAAAGATAAACCTGGAATATTTTAAAGGGTTTTAAAATATATCTTATATATGTTATTAAAAGTTAATACTATATGTATAAGATAGAATTGGTCAGTCAATTCAATAGTAGGCCTCATTCACGAAGCTGATCTATAAAGTGGGTATAAGGAGGCTGTTTATAAAATGGCAGTCTAATGGGTGAACACTCTCGCCCACCGCTCGCCTGATCAGTGGAGGGTCATTAGCCGAACAGTTTTGATAGGACCGCTTAATCATTAAAAGTATGATGATCAAAGTACTAGAACCATTTACAAAATCCCAATCTAGTTACTTTAGGAAAAATGTGAATTTGATGCTAATCCATGAAGTTGCACATTGCACTTTATGAAACGTTGGTGGAGCGTGTGTGGGTTACCGGCACACCAATGGGGGTTCATAAAGAGTGGCAATGAGTTTCTCGGGTGTTATCATTGTTGATGGAGCGTGTGTGGTTAACCGGCACATCAATTTGAGATGATAATGGACCCCGAGAGTACCAAGCTAATTTGCATGGTTATTCACACCCGGTTTGTGATCCTCGGCATCCCAGTCACAAACGGTGTGGCATATCCGAGATTAAACATGCCATTGAACAGTTCAATGAATCTCACAGATCTAGGAATTTCATAAGGCTGAAATTGATAAATGTTATCTACCTTAATGACCACTGTGTTGTGATTACGACATCCCTCTTCATAGCATAGTTGGGGTATTTTGGGTCCTAGCCTTGTTAAATAATAAATTGGGTAATTATTTAAAAAGGATTAATTAAACTAATAAATTCAAATTTTATATATGTCTGAAGAAAATGTCATTCTCCTCCTTCCCCTCCTTCACCCATTTCTGAGAGCTTCAGAAAGCACCTGTTAAATATGGTAAGGCTGACTGGCCTTGACTGTGTGATATGGTTTTGCAATTAGAGAATAGTTCTTAGTTTTGCTAGGGAACCATATCCGACTGAGTGTCCGCTCCCAAACATGACATCACACAGCAGCTTGTGATGAGCATGACTCCTTGACCATTGAGTCCAAGGAAGTTTGTTGCCTTATGCTATTGATCATTGACCCCGAGTTCCGCAGGGATTTAGAATTCCTGGGGTCAGATAAGTTGGCACTGCTAGTTGAGGAAAGGTTCCGAGAACTGGTTGAAAAATGGAACAAACTAGGATCTTCAAAGAGCTTGAAGTTGCAAGCATGAAGGAAGTAGCACTAGTTTGCATGCTCTCAAGTTTGAGGGATACATAGGCAAACAGAATAAAACTGGTTTCCCTTTGTAATCGGGAGTTAAGCATTAGCTCGACTCGCTGATCTGTTCATCCAGGTGAACAGGAAGGGTAACCGGATAAGACAATCGTGGAAATGCATTCAATGTCTACTCTGTATGAGTCATTCATGGAGAAGCATAGTTCCATTGATTCAGCTGCTTCAGGATTGAGTCCAGTATTAAGGTGCATCAAGAAATGATCCAGATCGTCTGGACCGATTGTTCGATGTTTCAAACTGGGAATCCATAAGGTGGGACACAGTCACAGAAAGATTGGAAAAATGCTCCAAAGCCAAACCGTTTGACAAACTCAGTAATATCTTAAAACTCACAATACCTGATCCTCATTTCCTTGATACAGTATGTGTTTCTCACATTTGCTCTGTATGCACGGACTCTGTAGGATGCGGGATGTTGTCGCACAGGAGCATATTCGGATTGGATCTGGAGCTCGTGTATTTTTGGAGTTAGGCTAGATATTTGTTCTTGTTATTAGTTTATTGATACATATGACATGGATTCGCATACTACATTGTTCTGAGGATAATTCTGGTTTAATAAAATATTTTTCTTTTAAAACATGATTGTTTTAATTATCCTCGAAATGTTGTGTGAATGTGTTAATGACATAAATGGTAATAACTTGAATGTTGATACATCCAATGGGATTGGATTTAAAAAATCGTGTTCTTTATGATTGTTAAAGTGAATTTTATGAGAATCACTTCAACCAAAGGTCCAGTTGGACAGGACTTTGGAATCATTTGACTTAGAGTCACATGATGAATTGAGTTCTCAATAAAATTAATTGTGGAAAGAAAAGAATCACCCAAAGATCCAATGGATAGGATTTTGGAATCAGTTGACTTGGAGTCAGGTGATGATTGCATGTCTTGAACAATATTAACAAAGTCATAAATTTACATGGAGATGTAAAGGTATTAAGATTTTGAGCGACAGACACATAAGTTACTGTGTATTGCTCGAATCTTCGAACAGAACACGATTAGTTATGCTTCAAAATATTTGCCCAAACAGTTTGACAAATATGGCTTCGCTTATCGGAATAAGCGATTCATTGGAACCTTGAAGTGTTCAAGGATTTCAAAGGAAGTATAAGATCAACAGAACCTGAATGACTACATAGACTGAGAAAATGTTTCACAGTTTATCCTCTTCCAAGAACACTAATGGTTATAATATGTCTTAGGGAAGATAATGGAGCATTGATCGAAATAGTTTTGATCCTCGATGTATAAGATACATTTCCGATTAGTATTTCAATGAATTAAATATTCAACCAGTCAGACCGCAGAAACCATATTCCGACCATATCTTAGACTAAGTAGGTTATGCCGACACTGTCTGAAATGTAAAGCTGGGATCGTCCCACTAGTACATAGAAAGTCCAGGGTCATGTAGCATTCGTCTGAATCTCATGACAAGCCTGAAACTGATCAGCAATGTCGTTTCATTGGCCATCCCGGTTATCCTTTGAAAGAAGAGTTCTTTTAGAAAGAGCTCATGTTCTAAGGAAACAGTAGGAGTAAGGATAGTCCTGAAGGAGTTCAGGGATTAGCCAAGTGAAAGAACCTTTAGTCACCACTGGGCCTTGACCAGGAATCAGATTCCTGTTGAACCTGACATACCCTCTCTTCGCCTGACTTGTAGTTTTGGTCACCGTCATAAAGAGTTATGATCTGGGTGACATACCGATTAGTGGTAAAACACTAAAGATGGTACGGATAAGCAATCCGACTACTAGGAAGCATTGGTGAGCCCAGTTGCTGCCAAATAAGAGAACATTAGCGCGAGACACAGTCTATGTGACAGTTTGATCGATTTTACAACTGGTCTAGGAACCAGTGGGAGTAATTGAATCATCAAAAAGAAAGGAACATAGAAATGTACTTACAGAACATCTGGTTGAATGAGTCATCACTTGGAGTCAAGCAATTGATTCTGAGAGAAGCACTCTCAATAGAAGATGTAATCCGAGAGGATTCTGCGTGGCATAGTGTGAGTCATTAGTGGAGCGTGTGTGGTTTACCGGCACACTAATATGGACTCACATGGAGCATGCCATTACAAAAGGTACATGGCCCCGGGATTCGTCCCATGGGCATCTCGCAAGAAAGGATATTCGGATTCTCAAAATAGGCCAAAAGGTTTGGATTTTGTGAATAGGCTGAAAGATTTCCTTTAATATGTCAGAAAGGTTTGGATTTCGGTTTCGCAAAATGTGCCATAAGTTCTGGATTTTGTGAATAGTCCGAAAGAGTCATATAACGGTGTCAAAGCCAGTGGGAGTATCGTTGTTATCTGCCATCATTGTATGTGGGTTACATACTGGTTCTAGGAAACGTCTCTTATCATTACAAAGTGTAATGACTTGGTGTTAAGAAACGATTCGCTATGAAAGACTTTAAGAGATACAACATACTCAGGTGGTTGTGAGCATCTATTAGATAGATCAGAATTCTGCCAATATGATCTTGATAAGATTCAAGATGCATAACCCAGGAATGGAGTTTCCTGTCATTGCAAAGTGTAATGAATTGGCATGAAAGAAACAAAAAAGGTGCAGCGTGCTCACGTAGTTCATAGACATCTATCAGATAGATGAGACTGACAGTATTGACTTAGCCGTTGAGAATATGATCTTGATGGGATTCAAGATGCATAAGAAAGAGTCCCTGAAAGGAAATGGTTTCCGGAAATCATGACACAAGGATTATTGGTAATCTTAGGATTCCGTAGGGGCTTGGAATGAGATTACATTAGGTTCCTCGAGCCTTTTGGACAAATCAGAAGTGTTAATGAACATATCCTGGTGACTTAATGCTTAGAGCATTGTAAGTTAGATTCAGGATATTGCCTGGCTGAGAATACTGAATGAATTTTTGAACAAAGACGTGAGAAATCATTGGGAAATGATTAGGGTGATTGATTTGAAAGGGTTTTCAAATCGGTAATTGTTTACACCAGAACGTGGTGCTGTAGGACTTCATGGTTAAAGAATTTCGTTGGTTTCTGATGGAGCGCGTGTGGTTCACCGGCACATCATGACACCTCGAAATTGTCTTAGGGTGTAGTCATGTAGACTAAAGACCCGAGAACCATGGGCAGTCACAGTACACATCACCGGAATGGAGTTGTGAGAGAGAATGATAGAATGACAAATTGAGATATCATCGGAAGAGTATCCGATAGGATCATCTGCAATAAAGTGTATAAGTGTTAGACACTTGGATACATAGAAAGAGTGAAAAGGTCATAGACATAGATATGAAAGGCTTGAATTGAAAGTTTAAAAGAGAATAAGAAACCGATAATAGTTATGATAAATCCGACTTGGTGATTACCATGTGGAGACTTGGTAATAAGCAGGAGTTGCTGCCAGTCAGATTTTATGTTTCGCTTTTGCATGTTTACTTCCTGAATAATTGGATTATTCAAATATCCACAGTCGTTCATACTCTTAGGGAGTAAGTATGAAGGAAGACTGTCATGAATTGGTTTGTAGATTGTCTAAGGAGTTAGACATAGCAATAAGATTGCTGCAACATTCATGAGTACTTGGAAATGGAGATTTGAGTATTGGATAAACCCGCGCTCAATGGATTGCTTCATGGATTATATCACGAGCAATGTTGAGACGATAATATCTTATGGTCTTGAAGTGGAGAGATATGAGTTATAATTTGCAAGGCGGTTGTTCATTGATAGTACGAAAACGCATCGGTAACTCGGTGTTATAAAACGTGCTGTTGTGAGTGATTTGTCGGGTAAAAGATATAACATATTAGTCAAAGCTTATTCGTCCCATGACCCTGACGGGAAACAGATATATGTTGGCCACTCGATGATTTTGAAGTTGACTGAAGTGCTGGCCAGCCAGGACTAAATTGATTCGTTCAATTAGAAGTCTAAAAGTCATAAGCAAAATCGGAAATCGGGAAACAGTGTCAGACAGAGATTGATCTCAATCCATGTCTCAAGTCTGAAAATATCTTGTTGGACGGAGGATCATTTGATCACTAATCTATGGACAGAACTGACTAGGTCAGAGTTCGGCAGCAGTTTCTAGGAAGCTACAGTTTGCTGATTAATTAGAGGTTAAATTGGTAATTATAGTCATAGACTTATCCAAGTGGGAGACTATTGGATTAGGTGTCTAAGCCATGACTAATAATTTGTATTTACCTAATTAATAGTAGCAAAGTCCATTTGGGTTGCCCTCATAGCTAGAGGTTTGGTAGAAAGTTCCGGAGAGAGAAAGATTGATTTATTATATGATTAATAAATCAATAGGAATTAAATAAATAGTTTATTAATATATTAAAGTGATAATATATTAATAAGAAACTATAGTAATTAATTAGAAATTAATCTGGAATTACTTGGATTTAATTTGGTGATTAATTTGATTAATTACAAGTGCAGGGGCTATTTTGTAATTACTCAATAGTTGAGTAGTGACTGTCCTGGTTGGTTTAATGTTGACGATTTTTTGGATATATTTATCCTTAATTTCGAGTTTGATAAATAGAGGATAAATAGGTTTAATTCAAATGATAAAAGGTTTATCTTGATTTGAATTAAAAAGGTTTATCTCTAAGGTTTATCTGTAACCACCTGGAGCCTATAAATAGGGACCCCAGGCATTCATAATTCACGCCAATTTTCTCTCCTCCCTCTCTCTGGATTTCGTCCACCTCCTGCTCCCTGGGTGTGATCTCATTTGAGGCAGGACACTTGTGCTGCTTAGCTTGCAAGAAACAACTAAAAGGTTAGTTTTTCTATTTTATTCTTTTAGTTAATTTTTGTTTTGCCTTTAGGAAATTGTTACATGTTCAAAGTAAGAAAACATATATCCAATCTAGGTTGCATGTGAACTTAGGGTTTTAGTTCATAGATTTGCAGAAAACCTTTCATCTTGTCCCTACTAAGAAGGTTACCAAAACACCTCATGAGATGTGGACGGGGAAAGTTCCCTCGTTAGCCCGTATCAAGGTCTGGGGTTGTAAGGCTTTCTTAAGACGAGAGACTCAAGATAAACTCGCAGATAGAAGTGAGAGGTGTATTTTCATTGGATACCCCAAACAGTCTTTTGGATACTTGTTCTACAGACCGAGCGATGACGTGGTCTTTGTAGCGAGACGAGGAGTCTTTCGAGAGAGAGAGATCACATCCAAAGAGGACAGTGGGAGTACCATTAACCTTGAAGAAATTCAGGAGTCATCCGATGATGAAACTATAGGAGAAACTAGCAACCAACAAAAGGAAGAAGTTCCTGTTGGTCTGACAGATATATCCTTACCTCTTAGGCGCTTCGGTATAATTAGCATGCCACCCGAGTTTTATGGTTTCCATATAACTACGGATGGGGATATGTTTGTCAGTGATAGGACAATGATAAATTTGGATGAGCCAACTAACTACCGGGAAGCAGTGGCGGGCCCTGAGTCTACCAAATGGAAAGAGGCAATAGACAGCGAGATCAAGTCCATGTATGACAATCAAGTTTGGAACTTGGTTGACAATGTACCGGGTCGAAAGACAGTCGGGTGTAAGTGGATCTTCAAGAAGAAGACCGACATGGATGGAAAGGTGCACACCATTAAGGCAAGACTAGTTGTGAAGGGCTTTACTCAAACCCCGGGGCTTGACTATGACGAGACCTTCTCACCAGTGGCCAAGATAAAGTCTATTAGGATTATGCTAGCCATAGATGCGTTTCATGACTATGAAATTTGGCAGATGGACGTCAAAACCGCTTTCCTTAACGGGAAGTTGACTGAGGATGTTTACATGAATCACCCAGAGGGTTTTGTCGATGCAAAGTATCCTGATAAGGTATGTAAGCTTGAGAAATCGATCTACGGATTGAAACAAGCTTCTCGCAGCTGGAGTCTTTGTTTCCATGAGAAAGTCAAACAGTTTGGTTTCTCTAGGAGCGAGGATGAGTCCTGCGTATATGTCAAGGCTAGTGGGAGTATAGTCACTTTTCTGGTGCTGTATGTTGATGACATACTGCTCATGGGAAACGACATTCCAACCTTGCAAGATGTCAAGTCTTGGCTTGGGAAGTGTTTTGCCATGAAAGACCTAGGAGAAGCTCCTTATATTCTCGGGATAAGAATATTGAGAGATAGGAAGAAAAGACTAATTGGACTTAGTTAGAGTACATACTTGGAAAAGGTACTAAAGAGGTTTAGTATGGAAAATTCCAAGAAGGGAGAGCTACCTATCCAGAGTAATGCAAAGTTGAGTAAGACTCAAAGTCCGAGTACAGACGAGGAGATAGCTGACATGAGTCGGGTACCTTACGCTCCAGCTGTAGGTTCGATCATGTACACTATGACGTGTACTCGCCCTGACGTGGCCTTCGCTTTAAGCATGGTCAGTCGGTACCAAGGAAACCCTGGAAGGGTGCATTGGATAGTTGTCAAGAATATACTCAAGTACCTGCGAAGGACAAAGAACATGGTGTTAGTCCTTGGTGGCAGTGATACTTTGAGAGTTAACGGGTATACAGATGCCAGCTTTCAGACAGATAGAGACAACAGTCGGTCTCAGTCGGGCTGGGTATTCCTTTTGAATGGAGGAGCATTTACTTGGAAACGTTCCAAGCAAGATACGGTGGCTGATTCTACGTGCGAATCAGAGTATATAGCAGCGAGTGAAGCGTCGAAGGAAGCGGCTTGGCTGAAGAACTTTATCGGTGACCTTGGAGTAGTCCCGAGTATTCAGGAGCCCATGGAACTGTTCTGCGATAACAAAGGAGCGATTGCTTTGACAAAGGAACCGAGAGACCATGGAAAGTCCAGGCATATCAACAGAAAGTACCACTATATCAAACATAGAGTAGAAGAATGTCACCTCCTTGTAAAGAGGGTATCATCTGAAGATAATCCTGCAGATCCCTTGACAAAGGCTCTGAGTAGGATCAAGCATAATCAGCATGCTATGAGCATAGGATTGAGAGATGATATTAGTTTTTTGTAATTAGATAGGATTTGGAACTTGCAACAATGTAAATGTAATTGACTTTGGTGATTTAATAATAGAGATTTATTAATGAGTATTTGACATCGCAGCGGTCGTCATGCGGTCAAAAATAAGAAAATACCTAACACACATACTTAGCACAGTGGAAGTCAGGGTCGATCCATAGGAGTTACGTGGTCGAGACAGGTGACAGATTACCAACTGCAGTGTCACGCTACAGTCAGAGGATCTAGTTCCTAACTTTTGCCAAACAATCCCAAAAATCATAAACTAAAACAATTCCAAGCAAGCATTCAATAAACTAAAATCCAAATCAATAACTAACCCTAATTGGTCACTGAAATCAGAAATGGGATTCAGTACAATCAAGGTCAAACCAACATCAAACACAATCCAAACATCCAATAATTCATTCATAAGCATAAGACACCCAAAAGAAGCAATTACTTGTAACCAAATGATTCATTAACAAAAAACTCAGATCCAATGATACAAACAGTAACCAAAAGATCCAAAAACAGAAACTAAAACTAAATATCAATGGTTGTCACTCCCAAAGATACTAGCCAATTATTACTAACTATGAACTTAATTGAAAATTAAAGAGAAAAACATAAAAATACCAAATGATGGTTGCTGAAGCTAAAACTCGGAGTCAAAGAGTCTTGGGAGTCGATTTTATGCCAAGCCTTTGCTCCTTTTTTCGACCTAAAAACCCTTTATTTATAGTTGCAAAAATCACGAGGCCGCGCCGCGCAAAAGTAGATCCCGCGGCGCGCGTAGAGGTTTATCCCCGTTTTATCGGCATTTGAATTTTCTCCACCGCCTCAACACCGCGTCGCGCTTTTGTGAATCCCGCGGCACGTGTATGTATTCGCCTGATATTGCCTTGATCTTCAAACTTCTTCCAAATTGTACGTTTTTGGTCCCTGTTTTCATCTTTTTCTTGCACAATAGCACTAACACAAAAGTGAGTAATACCAGTAGATATATGATATAAATTCACTAAGAATAGGGCTCAACAACGACTAAAATATTTGATATTACTAGGCGTTGTCAGTATTGTTTACTGCTATTTGTCAATTGTTTATCATTGTGTTTCATTTTGCATGTTTACTTCCTGAGTAATTTGATTATTCAAATGTCCACAATCGCTCATACTTTTAGGGAGTAAGCATGAACGAAGACTGCCATGAATTGGTTTGTAGATTGTCTAAGGAGTTAGACATAGCAATAGGATTGCTACAATGTTCATGAGTACTTAGAAATAGAGATTTGAGTATTGGATAAACCCACGCTCAATAGATTGCTTCATGGATTATATCACGAGCAATGTTAAGACGATAATATCTTATGATCTTGAAGCAGAGACATATGAGTTATAATTTGCAAGGTGGTTGTTCATTGATAATGCTAAAACGCATCGGTAACTCGATGTTATAAAACGTGTTGTTGTGAGTGTTTTGACTGGTAAAAGATATAAAGCATATGAGTCGAAGCTTATTCGTTCCTTGACCCTGACGGGAAACAGATATCTATAGGCCTCTCGATGATTTTGAAGTTGACTGAAAGTGTTAGCCAACCAAGACTGAATTGATGTGTTTAATTAGTAGTCTTAAAGTCATATGCAAATCAGAAATCGGGAAACAGAGAATCGGACCGAGATTGATCTTAATCCATGTCTTGAGTCTGAAAAATATCTTGTTGGACGGAGGATCATATGATCACTTATCTATGGACAGAACTGACTGGGTCAGAGTTCAACAGCAGTTTCTAGGAAGCTACAGTTGCTAATTAATTAGAGGTTAAATTGGTAATTATAGTCATAGACTTATCCAAGTGGGAGACTGTTGGACTAGGTGTCTAAGCCATGACTAATAATTAGTATTTATCTAATTAATATTAGCAAATTCTATTTGGGTTGCCCTCATAGCTGGAGGTTTGGCAGAAAGTTCAGTAGAGAGAAACATTGATTTATTATATGATTAATAAATCAATAGAAATAAAATAAATAGTTTATTAATATATTAAAGTGATAATATATTAATTAGAAACTATATTAATTAATTAGAAATTAATCTGGAATTAATTGGAATTAATTTGGTGATTAATTTAATTAATTAAATATGCAGGGACTAGAATTGTAATTATTCAATAGTTGAGTAAGTGACAATTTTAGCAGGTAAAATAAGCCAGCGAAATTTATATGGATATATATAAATTTCGTTAACTATAATAAAGGATAAATAGATTTGAATTAAAGATAAAGATTATCTTGGTTTGAATTCAAAAGGCTTATCTGGTTATCTGCTGGAGGCTATAAATAGGGAGCCTCAGACCCTCATTTGTCTGCGCCATTTACCTGATCTCTCTGCAACTTCTCGTGGCCTACTTCCCTTGCTTGGGTGTGACTTCATTTGAGGCAAGATACTTTTGTTTCTTAGCTTCCAAGAAAACCTAAATGTTAGTTTTTTCTGATTTATTTCTTTAGTAAATTTTCCTATTGGCCTTTAGGATTTATTTATATGTTCAAAGATAGAAAACATAGATCCTTCATAGGTTGCATGTGAACTTAGGGTTTTAGTTCATAGATTTGTAGAAAACCTTTCAGTAACTAATAAGGGTCGATCTCGTGACATAACTAGATTTGAATTTTACTCTAAAGAACCTGATGACGCGGTCTTTAACTTGTGACGGTTCGCTTATCCAATTTCCATTTTCTATCAATCCATTGATTATTGTCCTCTTTTTGTTCCGGTTGATAAACGCATAAAAGAACTTCCAGTTTTCGTCCCCTTCTATATCCCACTTGATTCTCGATTTCTGCTTCAGGTCTTGCTTTTTAATACAATCGATCTCCATTAACCTAGCTTGAATTTCCTTCCATCGCAGACAATCCTCATCACTTAATGAATTTCTTTCTGCCTTCAATTCCAGACTTTCCATATTCTTTCCTAATTTACATACTTCTCAATGTTCTTCCTCCCTACACTTTGCTCCCCATTTTTTGAGTTCTTCCTTGACTCTCTTCAACTTATCGAGAAAAATCTTATCTGCATTTCCATATTCAACATTCTTGGAACAAGCTTTTGATACCACCTCTTTACAACCATTGATCATGATCCAAGAGCTGTAAAACTGAAAAGGACATGGACCGAAATCCACATTATCGCCAAGTAGGATGATTGGGTTATGATCCGAAACATGCCTTTGTAAGGCGAGAACCGTAGCTGAACTCCACTTTTCAAGGAAACCTTTGCACACAAGGAACCTGTCTAGTTTACTAAAAACATTTAACAAAATGTTGGGACTTAATTGAATAAAAAACAATTAGGGCTTAATCGAATATAGGGTCAAAATATATCGACTTTTCTGATTATATCCCTACATCTTATGGTTACTTCGTTAAAAGTAAAAGATCAAGTAAACCTATTTGTTTAGTCATGATACTCGGCAAATTAGGTATTTCAAACATATTTGTTGGCGTAGATTGTCACATAACTATCATCCAGTCTAAGGATTTTGCGTATTATAATTTATAAATGACTTATTTTTATAAAATTGCTTATTGATTTAATTTGTATCAAAATGTAATTTAGGAAACAAATTTTAGGTTAACTTATTTTATATCAGAATATAATAAATCAACAAGTTCGTTTTTAATATTTAGCAAATTCTGATTATAAATTAAAATGATCAAAAGACACCCTTAAATATAATTGACTTATTTGATTTTTACATACAAGATTTTAATTTTATCATTTTTAATATATATATATATATATATATATATATATATATATATATATATATATATATATATATATATATATATATATATATATATATATATATATATATATATAACTGTAATAATAATTTATATAATATATAGAAATGTCAATACATGTAAAATATCTTTTACAACCATGACTTCGTCTCTTGAACCAAATATGGTATCATGCATGTGAATTTGCACAAGTATTAAATGCTTATTATATGACCGTCTGAAGAGCTTCGAATCTACAACTCCTCGCACAAATCCGGAAGCCTCAAAAAACTTAGTAAGAGTGCCATACCAATCTTGAGGGGCCTACTTCAACCCATACACATCTTTCATGAGTTTGTAGTAATGATCAAGTATTCTTCATTTTCAAAATTATGAGTTGTTGTAGATAGACCTCTTCCTTTAATTTGCCGTTGAGGAAAGCACTTTTCACATCCATTTGATGAACTTTTATATTCATGTGTCCCGCATACGGAAAAAGATACGTATGACCTCAAGTCGTGTCACTAGCGCGCATGTCTACAACGCCCCATTTTCTTAATCAAGTATTTAATTGCTTAATTATTTAGTACTTTGTTGATTAATTAACTATCTTATTTCTATGTAGGAAAAATAATAACTTAATTATTGTTTGTTAAAAATAATAATATGGAAAATGATAATAATTATTACATAGGGTTATAAATGTGTGTAAATGTAAAAATAATTTAAAGGGCTGAATTTTTCATTTGAAAAAGAACTAGATGTTGGCTTTAGGTTGCATGGGGTTAAAATTGACATAAGGCCATAGTTGAGGGACTAAGGATGTAATTCTCGAAACTTGCATGAAAATCCTTCAATGGGCCGAGAGCTAGTTACGGGAAATCCTTATTGAGCATGTAGCCTTCGATAGCTTTTCTCTAAACGACCCAAGCTCCAATTCACATTCTCTCCCCAGCGTTCTAGAAAGACGCATCTCAACCCTAAAACTCACATAAACCATTCACGGCTTGAGATCCACCGAGAACTAGCAATGGTCGAGAAGCTTTTTTAACGGAAATTTGTGGAAGTTTGATTCTTATCGACGGTGCAAGTCTGCCCTTCCTTTCCCTCCTTATATCTACGCATCATATCACACAAAACCCTAATCACATACATTTTCTATCACGTCATTCACGTGATATTTAGAGAGATCAAGATAGAGAATGGGTTGTAGAAGAATAACTTTGAAGTGAATAACGTGGCTTAGTAGCCACCTGGTTAGGCGCACTTGTTTATGCTAATTTTTTTCTGTTATTCCTCTGTACTTTAAAATAGGAGCTGTAATTCGTTTCATTTTGATCAGATAATAAGAGAACTGGAAACCTTTGGCTCCACATTTTTGTTCTTCTTTGATATTAGGCGTAAATTTGTTTGATCCTTACAAGCCCCTTTCCAACACTTGGTATCAGAGCTACGGTTCATGCCCAAGTACATCCGCTACGAGAAAATGGCGTCTTCAAGTCAGATCGTTACAAGGGAGAGCAGTGGAGTATCATTCCAATGCCTGATGCTAACACCCACAAACTACACTACGTGGGCAATCAAGATGGAAGCTATAATGGATGCTCAAGGGGTTTGGGAGTCCATCGAACCACAGGCTGGAGTAGCTGTGGATGAAAAGAAGAGTAAAACTGCACATGTATACATATTCCAAGCAATACCTGAAGACGTACTGTTGCAAGTTGCAAAGAAGAGAACGGCGCAAGAGGTGTGGGAGTCATTGAGAGTGCGTTATCTCGGTGCTGAACGGGTGCAGAATGCTAGGTTGCATACAATCAAGAGTGAGTTCGACGCTCTTCGAATGAAAGATGGGGAAACTATTGACGATTTTGCAGGAAAATTAAGCAGCTTGAGGTCAAAGTACAACAGCCTCGGTGCTACTATTGAAGATGACTCGCTCGTAAGAAAACATATTGACTCGGTCCCTGAAAAATATCTTCAATTAGTAGCATCAATCG
The DNA here is from genome assembly GCA_023525715.1 of Cichorium intybus. Classification (NCBI taxonomy): domain Eukaryota; kingdom Viridiplantae; phylum Streptophyta; class Magnoliopsida; order Asterales; family Asteraceae; genus Cichorium; species Cichorium intybus. The sequence continues at coordinate 67,873,225 of CM042010.1, read as the reverse complement.
AACAATATTCGGATGTGGATACTATGCCTTTCGAAGAAGCAATCGGTAGGCTCAAGGCGTATGAGGACCGACTCCGTCTTCGTAGTGAGAACACAAGCATTGAACCGAAACTGTTGCTCACCCACTCCGAAGGGCAATAAAGTCAAAAGTCAGCCGGTAGAGGATCTACAGGAGGAGGTAGAGGACGTGGTTCCAGTCAACAAGATAGAGGGGGACGTAGCGGTGGTCGAGGGAGAGGAGGCACACGAGGTAGGGCTGGTCGAGGTAACAACTCGGCATCGCGGGATGAAAGTAACAACCGCTGGAAGAACAAGGACAAAAGTCACATAAAATGTTTCAATTACGAGACATTCGGACACTATGCTTCAGAGTGCCCCAATCCCAAGTGGAAGGAGGCTGATGCCAATCTCACACAGGTGCAGGAAGAAGAACCCGCTTTACTTTTGACTGTATGGGGTGACGAAACAAATGACTGGGTTTTGCTTAATGAGGATAAGGTTTTCCCGGCTTTAAAGGTGAACGAGAAGGACACCTGGTACTTGGGTAATGGTGCGAGTAATCATATGACGGGGGTGCGAGACTACTTTGCAGAGCTCGATGAAAGAGTAACGGGTGAGGTACGTTTTAGTGACGGTTCCAAAGTGCAGATCAAAGGTAAAGGTACGATTCTAATCGAATGCAAGAATAAGGAGCAACTTGTTATTACAGAAGTGTATTATATTACCGCTTTACGAAGTAACATACTAAGTCTAGGACAAATGACTGAAGTGGGGTACAAGATTGAGATGCTACATGAGTTCCTGAGAATTCACGATGAATGTAACCGGCTATTAATGAAGGTGCAACGGTCAAAAAATCGCTTGTACAAGATAGTTCTCCACACTACTCAACCAGTGTGTCTTAGTGTGAGTCTAGATGACAATGCATGGCTGTGGCACGGAAGACTAGGGCACGTGAACTTCCGTGTGATTGAATCAATGGTGGAAAAAGAATTGGTGCGAGGAGTACCACATATACATCATCCCACACAGGTTTGTGAGGGATGTTAGTCGCCAAGCAAACCCAACAACCGTTCCCAAAAGAAGCATAATGGCGAGCTAGCCATCCACTGGAGCTGGTACATGCAGATCTCTGTGGTCCCATATCGCCTCAAACTCTAGCAGGTAACCGGTACTTTCTTCTTATCGTAGAAGACTACAGCAGATACATGTGGGTGTCTATGATCAAAGCTAAGAGTGAAGCACTCACTGCCTTCAAGAAATTCAAGATTCGAGTTGAAAGTGAAGGGCAATACAAACTGAAGATGTTACGTACAGATCGGGGAGGTGAATTCATGTCTACAGAATTCACTGACTATTGTAGCAAGGAGGGTATCAAAAGACAGTTAACAGCTCCATACTCCCCTCAACAGAACGGGGTAGTAGAACGTCGCAACCAAACAACTCTTGGAGTTACCAGATCTTTGTTAAAAGCCATGGAAGTACCAGAAACATTGTGGGGGGAAGCTGTTCGACATGCAGTTCAAATTCTTAACTGAGTCCCAAAAAAAGGAGTGAAAGATATGACCCCATATGAAGCGATGAATGGAAGAAAGCCGGTGCTGGAAAATTTAGGGTGTTTGGTTGTGTTGCACATGCAAAAAAGCCATCGAATCAGCTCACAAAATTGAGCGATAGAAGCGAGACATTGGTTTATTTGGGAAACGAGGAGGGCAGCAAGGCGTTCCGTCTTTTCAACCTTAAACAAAATCGGATAATTGTATCTCGAGACGTAGTGTTTGAAGAAAAAAACAAGTGGGATTGGGCTGTGGCCCAAAACAAAGGACCCATTTTGAGCAACAAATGGGTTAGATTTCCTAGTGAAGTAACGGTCCAAAATAATGATGAGATACATGACTCTGATCAAGGTGAAGATTGGAGCCCTACCCCTACGACACAGACCAATGGAAGTGATTCACCAACACCATCACATGTGCAAACGCCATCATTCACAAACATGGGTGGAACCCCAAGTACTACTGTCGATGCACAAAGTACAATGACCCCATCATTAGAAGAAGCTCCAAGCATAGACAGATCGACTTATGATGAAACACCTATTCAAGGTTTTCGAGCCTTGATGGATATATATAACGAAACACAGCCTTTGGAAGACGACTCAGATGTTCTGATGTATGCAGGTGAAGAACCAAAAAATGTAGAAGAAGCCTCAAGTGATATGGATTGGAGAATTGCAATGAAACAGGAGCTGGACTCAATCGAGAAAAACAACACCTGGAAGTTGACATATCTTCCAAAGGGTCAAAAGGCGATAGGCTTGAAGTGGGTATTCAAGTTAAAGAAGAACGCAGAAGGGAAAGTCACCAAACACAAGGCGAGAATAGTTGCAAAAGGTTATGTACAATAGAAAGGCGTCGACTTCGACGAAGTCTTTGCATCGGTGGCACATTTGGAAACAATACGTTTTTTATTGGCAATGGCAGCAAGCGAAGGTTGGAAGGTGCATCATTTGGATGTAAAGTCCGCATTCCTAAACGTGATCCTCCATGAAGAAGTTTATGTTACCCAACCAGATGGATTTGTTGTTGCAGAAAAGAAAACATGGTTTACAGGTTAAACAAGGCCCTCTACGGTCTGCGTCAAGCTCCACGAGTGTGGAATGATCGACTTGACAAAACACTAAAAGAAATGGGATTCCAAAGATGTCCACGGGAATATGCTGTGTACAAACTCCAGAAGTTAAACAAGATCTTGATAGTCGGTGTCTATGTGGACGATTTAATTGTGACAGGTACAAGTGAAGAACTAGTGGCTGATTTCAAGAGGCGGATGCTAAAGGTCTTTGATATGAGTGATTTGGGGGTTTTATCCTACTACCTAGGGATAGAAGTTCAGCAAGACGAGGATAGCATTACAATCAGCCAAGCAGGGTATGCTAAGAAGATTTTGCAAGTAGCGGGAATGGGAGATTGCAACCCATCAAAGTACCCAATGGAACCAAGACTTGGTTTAGCGAAGGATGAAGATGGAGTACCGGTCAATGCTACAGATTATCGACGCCTCGTTGGCAGCCTGCGTTATCTCACCCACTCGAGACTAGACTTGAGCTATTCAGTTGGAATAGTAAGCAGGTACATGGAGTCACCAAAACGAAAGCCATCTCAAAGCAGTCAAACATATTTTGAGGTACATAAAAGGGACAACCAACTTTGGTTTGGTATACCGGATGGGTGGTGATAGAAAGTTGATTGGATTCAGTGATAGCAGCTATGGAATGGACGTGGATGGTAGAAAGGGTACAACAGGAATGGTATTCTATTTTTCTGGGAAACCGATCACATGGTCATCCCAGAAACAACACACTGTGGCTTTGTCATCTTGTAAAGCGGAATTCATGGCAGCAACCGCGACAGCATGTCAAGCACTCTGGCTAAGAAGTTTGCTGAAAGAGCTAACTGGATGGAAGGAAGAAAGTGTCAGGTTATATGTAGACAACAAATCAGCCATAGCCCTTATGCAGAATCCCGTCTTTCACGGAAGGAGCAAGCACATCGACACTAAATTTCACTTCATACAAGATTGCATTGAGAGGAAACAAATTGAAGTTAAGTACATAAGCGGAGAAGAACAAAGAGCTGCTCCCCTAACAAAGGCGTTGCCGAGAATCAAGTTCATTGAGATGAGGAATCTCTTGGGAATCGTAAAGCTTGAAGACACAGTTCAGACTTAGGGGGAAGAATGTAGAAGAATAACTCTGACCTGGTCTTCTGTTGACCAAGTTTGAAGTGAATAACGTGGCTTAGTAGCCACCGGGTTAGGCGCACTTGTTTATGCTAATTTTTAGCTTTTTCTATTATTCCTCTATACTTTAAAATAGGAGCTGTAATTCATTTCATTTTGATCAGATAATAAGAGAACTGGAAACCTTTGGCTCCACATTTTTGTTCTTCTTTGATATTAGGCGTAAATTTATTTGATCCTTATAGGCCCCTTTCCAACATGGGTAAGTGGGAAATGAAGATCATTGCAGCGGAAATAAGGTTTCGACAGAAAGAGGAGATCCATGGATGTGTGGGGAAGAAAAGAGAGGGTTATCAGGATCGTGTTGGAGCTGGAATTGCTCTACAATGATGATTGATAGATAGGCTAGAATATTCTTTTTGTGTTTAGAAATATTCTCTTTTTCCTATAAATAGGAAGTGAATTGGTCATTTGTATATGTGCACTTACAATGTAGATTGTAGATTTTAGGGAGTTGTGTCTAGGGAAACGCTTTCCTTGGAACATGTGGATTTTAAAGAGTTGTTCATGTATTGTATTTTACTCTTTGTTATATATGAAATATAGATTGTTCATCTTTGTTCTTTATTTTATTACTGCTTATCTTTGAGATGTTTTGTTATTCTGCATTTCGCTAGCATCCATGGGTCTTAACACATCGCTTCGGGTTTGTACTCATGTTTAAGGGATTGTAGCGAAAGATTCGAACATATTCAAACAAAAGTCTGTAAAACAAAGTTGTAGTATTACTTACCACCTTCTATGAATACAAAATTTTTAGAATTTGGATATCGTATGTAAAAGTTATGTCACATACAAAAACGAAGAAAAAATCATTCTATTTGCGGAAAAAACCCTGAAAATCGTTTTACTTGCGCATTAACCCTGACCTGCTATTTCAAGTGAAATGAGCATTTTCACAAACTTTTGCAGGTTTAGAGGATTAAATTACAAAATAAAAATGAATGATGACTTTTTCTAAATAAAACCAAAATACAGGGACTTTTTGACAAATTTTCCTATAAAAAATGTACGAGTTCTATCGATAAATTAGTTTTCTTCTATTAGTCCATCATTAATTCAGTAAAAGATGAAACTAATATCGTCATAATAATAGGTTTAAATTAAAAACAATAAAGAATCGCATAATATAAAAAAAAAAAAAAAACTATATTAAAATTGCGGTCACATAGGATCAAAATTAATAAACCGCCACATATATAAGTTGGTATTCAAAATCAAGAAATGACAACTCATGAAGTAACACAATTTTGTTTTTTCTTCTAGTTTTCAATCAACTATGAGGAAAAATGTGTTTTTATTTCGAACGAAGCCAACTGAATATCAAAGGTATTAAATAATGAAAACTGAGCAGTTGAAATAATCATTCTTTGGATGGTTCACCAACACACACATCTGAATTTTTTTAACAATTTCACCTACATTTTAGTTATTAACATTAAATGAATAAATTATTTTAATTAATACAATAATACATCAACCTGAACGCATTATTAGAAGGTTTGGCCATTCGCATGCTTTATTTGTTTGTATTTATTTTTCACAATTTTACTAATAAATTCGTGTTATTAACAGTTTTACGTCACATGCATTCAAAGTTATCCATATAATTTGATTTTATGTTGAATCTGTCACAACCTATTAGATCGCTTATAATAACAAGATAACTATTTATGGGTATCTAAAATGATACGGGCAGTTTTCTTCAAAAATTTGAAGTCATTTTATAAATAACTGGCGTGTTTACTATGATGAGGAAAAACTATGACATCCATGTGTTTCACAATATATAAGTACTAGGCGAATGTCCGCGTGTTGCGTAGAAAAAAAATTATTAGTTAGAATATAAACAAATGCATGCTATTCTTATGCCAAATTAATATATACACTACTAGAAAAATAGATTTCAATGACATACGAATTATGACACTCACTAATTTTATGACATACAAAAACGTATGTCATAAAAACAATGTCATCTTTTTATAAATTCTGAAGATATTACGACATACATAGATGTATGTCATCTTTAATTGTCATAAATAAAAATAAAAAAAACACGTGCGATGCTTTTTTGTTATTGTGTGTCATCTTGAAAAAACAATGTCGTCTTTTAATTTCCCGCTCCATCACTCGTATCTAGGTCAAAAACACGAATCCTCAATTTCCAAGATCTGAAGTTCTCTCTCTACCCTCTTTTCTCTTCGACCTCTCAAATTTTTGGAAGTGTGGCCGTAGATTTGCTTCTCTGGTAGCCATCTTTGGCTACTAAAGCTACCTATTCTTCTTTGTATCTATCCCATTTGTGAATGTAGTATAGCTGGTCGACTTTGTAGAAGGATGTAGCTCATTCGAGATCGCTCAATGGGAACACCACTGCACGTACGATGTAGCGTGTTCGAGACCACTTGAAGCTCGCCGTCAAACGACCACTGCATCTAACCTCTCTCACCATTACCATCTGCTACTACCAGCGTCGTTCTCACCATCACCATATGACCACTACCACCGCAGCACCATCATCTCCTTGATAAATCAAGATGGTGAAGTTTCATTAACTAAATCTCGCTGCTACCAGATCTATATAGAAGTACAAGAATGCTTTGGGTTTTATGTAAATCTTGCTGCTACCAGATCTCTGGTTCTTAACGACATGAAATATGTGGCCTATGATTTGCACTATAAGTGTTTGATGAAATGACTGATTGTGTTTATTTCGAGTTTCCAGGTTTTTTGAAGTAATCTATTGTATCATAAGCTATCAGGTTATCCATTTGTTCTTATTATGATTTTGGTTTCATTTGTTTTTAGTTTCTAATATGCACTGTAAGTTTTTGATGAAATGCCTATGATATGCATCGGTTATCATTATCACTTTGGTTTCTGATATGCATTGTAAGTGTTTGTTGAAATGAAATGTCTATCATTTTGCAGGATTTTAGAAGTTATCGTTTGACCCCTAATCACCCACCACAGGTTACTAACTTCCAATGTACAATTTTTATTTCCTATTCTATTAGATCGACATTCTCACATGAGTTGGTACGTATTCCTCTACATTGATCGAGATATGTTGCATTTTGACAGCACAAGTTCCTTCCCTGTTGTTTTTATCTCTACTGAAGCACCATGGCTGGTAATGTATTCACCTTAAGTTGGCGATAAAATGTTATATTATATTTCTTTCGGTTAATTGTTAATTGTTAGAAATTTCTTTTTTAATTGGGCAAATGAGAGTTTATACTTTATATTGGTATTCTTTTTTAATTGGGCTAATGAAAATCGAAATGAGAGTTTATACTTTATATTGGCAAATGAGAGTTTATACTTTATATTGGTATCCATTGCCATTTTTAATTTGCAACTGAAAACCATTTTTATTTGCTTCAATGATCTTCAATTTTTTTCCTACTGTAGTGTGAATTATTTCAGGGAAGTATATGCAGTTTCAATTCTTGGGCCTTTTCTTTGTACATAATTTAAGAATTCATTTTTGGTGATGGGTGTTGCTTATTTGTAGTAATTTGAGGTGGAATGTTTCAATTATTACAGGGTTTCAATGGATGGTATCAACAATCACTCCAACACATCAAGTGGCATAATTTTTGATAACTTTCTTTGGTTAAATGCAAGGATTAGTAATATACTTTCATTTATTTTGGTTATTATTTTGTATTAGACATACCATATTGTGATGATATGACAATGATTTGTATTTGTATTATTGATTTATTTTATATTACGAGACAAAATTTAATGTGTGATTTAATTTTAATATTATTAAATCTGATATATATATATATATATATATATATATATATATATATATATATATATATATATATATATATATATAGATTATTTGTTTAAATAAATTATATGACTTACATTGTAAGTCATAAAGGTTTGTCATTAATGTATGTCGTAAATTTACGACACACAAATGTGTGTCATCTGTCATTTATGATAGGGGCTTCCTTGACATACATTTGTGTGTCATCTGTATTGTTTAATGACACGCAATGCGTGTCATTAAAGGCCTTTTTTCTAGTAGTGATATATATATATATATATATATATATATATATATATATATATATAGAAAAATCTCTTCATTATTTTTAACTATATGATAATACATGTCATAAATTTGGAAAACAATAAATTTTAACAATTTTAATGAATAAATACAATGAATCAAAATAAAAACCAAATTAATATGGTTTAAGATAAAAAGTTATCTCAAACCACATCATTTTAATAGTCTACCAACAGGTCGTGCTTGGATAGAATTTTTGTATAATTTCAAATTTAATTTTACTTTTATCTATTTCAAAATCAATTTAAAGATTGTGTATTTGGTCATGTTTTAATTTCGAATATTTAATTTAAATTAATAGTGTTCTCTTTGGTAGATAATGGAAGCAAATGAATTGTATTATATAAGAGAAAAGAAAATGTCATATATGTATGTGAAGCAATGTATGATAAAGAAAAAAACCTCAAATTGATGTGGTAAAAGATAAATCATTTATCTTAAACCACATTCATTTGAATGTCTTCCTTTATAATAAAATATATATATCGTTTGAATACACAAAATATATATTGATTGAATGACATCTGAGAAAATTAGAAATCGTCGTTTTTAACTATCAATATTACATAAGAAATAGAAGTTCAAAATTGCATTATTCAGCACAAATCATGCGATTTTGTGCAACTTGATGAACGAATCCATAGCTCATCTTGGATCTGTTGGATTAGGTGTCTAAGCTATGACTAATAATTTGTATTTATCTAATTAATAGTAGCATAGTCCATTTGGGTTGCCCTCATAGCAGGAGGTTTGATAGAAAGTTCGGTAGAGAGAAAGATTGATTTATTATGTGATTAATAAATCAATAGAAATTAAATATATGGTTTATTAATATATTAAAGTGATAATATATTAATTAGAAACTATATCAATTAATTAGAAATTAATCTGGAATTAATTGGAATTAATTTAGTGATTAATTTAATTAATTAAAGGTGCAGGGACTAAAAGTGTAATTATTCAATAGTTGAGTAAGTGACATTTTTGGCAGTATGGTGACCAGCGATTTTAAGGATATATATATATATATATATATATATATATATATATATATATATATATATATATATATATATATATATATATATATATATATATATATATATATATATATATATATATATATATATATATATATATAGGTTTGAATTATTAAGATAAAGACTTATCTTAATTTGAATTCAAAAAGGTTTATCTTTAAAGGGTTATCTTTAAATCTGCTGGAGGCTATAAATAAGGAGCCTTAGACCCTCATAAACCTGCGCCATTTTAACCCTATTCTCTCAAGAATTTCGTGACCTCCCTCCTAGCTTGGGTGTGACTTCATTTGAGGCAGGACACTTGTGCTGCTTTGCTTCCAAGAAATCCTAAAAGGTTAGTTTTTCTTATTTTGTTCTTTTAGTTTATTTCTTCTGGCCTTTAGGAATCTGTTATATGTTCAATTAGAAGAAAACATAGATCCTAATAGGTTGCATGTGAACTTAGGGTTTTTAGTTCATAGATTTGCATAAAACCCTTCAGTAGTATCAGAGCTTTTTGGTTGTTTTCTTGTTGAACTGTTGTAATTGTTTTCCTAAAAATTAGGGTTTATAGCTTCTAAACCCTAATGGGGCTGAAATCGATTTAGGGTTAGGGTTTTGAAAACCCTAGCCCCTCCCCCTTTTGATTTTCGAAAAATATGCTAGGGTTTTAGAAGGTATTCTATTTTTGGTAACTTTAATTTGATTAATTAAATGGATAACCTTAAACCCATTATTTGAAATCAAAAATTAGGGGGTTTAAGATAGGTTTTAATTAATTTGATTAATTTGATAAAACCTATCTACATTTGAATTAATTTAATTAATTGGTAATTAAAAAATAATTCAAGGATTTAATTTAATTTAAATTTAATTGATTTAAATTGGCGAAAAATTAAAGGATAAATCCTAAAAATATTTTAAAAGGTTTAAAATATAAAATTTAATTAATTTAATTAATTAGTTAATTAAAAGATAATTAAATCGTTTTATAGGTTTAATTTAATTTAAAATTTAATAGTTTAAATTCCAATAAATTAAAAGATGAACCAATAACATTTTAAAGGGTTTAAAATTCATCTTATATATATTATAATTAAATGTTAATATTATATGTATAAGATTTAATGGTTAGTCCAATCAATAGTAGGCCTCATTCACGAAGCTGATATATAAAGTGGGTATAAGGAGACTGCCTATAAAATGTCAGTCTAATGGGTGTCCACTCTCACCCACCGCTCGCTTGATCAGTTGAGGGTCGTTAGCCGAACGGGTTTGATAGGACCAACTTAATCTCATTAAAAGTATAATGTTATTAATGAAAGTACTAGAACATCTTAACAAAAATCCCAAATCTAGTTACTTTAGGAAAAATGTGAATAGATGCTAACCCATGAAATTGCACATTACACTTTATGAAACATTAGTGGAGCGTGTGTGGTTTACCGACACACTAATAGGGGTTCATAAAGAGTGGTAATGGGTTTCTCATGATTTATCATTGTTGATGGAGCGCGTGTGGTTAACCGGCACATCAATTAGAGATGACAAATGACATTGAGAGTACCAAGCTAATTTGCATGGTTATTCACATCCAGTTTGTGATCCTCGGCATCCCAGTCATAAACAGTGGAGCACATCCGAGATTAAACATGCCATTGAAAAGTTTAATGAATCTCAACAGATCTAGGAATTTCATAAGATGAAATTGATAAGTGTTTATCTATCTCAATGACCATTATGTTGTGATTACGGCATCCCTCTTCACACCATAGTTGGGGTATTTTGGATCCTAGCCTTATTAAATACCATATTGGGTAATTATTTAATAGGATCAATTAAACTAATAAATTCTGTTTATTTTATAGATGTCTAGTATCAATTCTCCTCCTTCTCCTCCTTCACCCATTTCTGATAGCATCAGAATGCACCTGCCCAATATGGAAAGGCTGACTGGCCTGAACTATATGGTATGGCTTCATAAATAGAGAATAGTTCCCTGTTTTGCTGGCAAGCCATATCTGACTGAGTGTCCGCCCCCCAAAGCATGACATCACACAGTAGCTTGTGATGAGCATGACTCCTTGATTGATAAGTCAAGGAAAGTTCGTTGCCTAATACTATTGATCATTGACCCCGAGTTCCGCAGGAATTTAGAATTCCTGGGGTCAGATAAGTTAACACAGCTAGTTGTGGAAAAGTTCCATGAACTGGTTGAGAAAAGACGAGCTAAGATCTTCAAAGAGTTTGAAGTGTGCAGGAAGTAGCACCAGTTCATATGTTCTCAAGACTGAGAGACACATAGGTGAACTGTATAAATTTGGTCCTCTTTTGATCGGGAGTTAAAGCATTAACTCGACTCGCTGATTCGTTCATCCTGATGTACAGGAAGGGAAACCAGATAAGACAATCGTGGATATGCATTCAATGTTAACTCTGTATGAGTCGTTCATAGAAAAGCATAGTTCCATTGATTCAGCTGCTTCGGGATTGAGTCCAGTAATAGGACACATCAAGAAATGATCAAGATCGTCTGGACCGGTTCCTTGATGTTTCAAACTGGGAATCCACAGGGTGGGACACAGTCACGGAAAGATTGGAAAAATGCTTCGAAGCCGAACAGTTTGGCAACTCAAGAATATCTTAAAACTCAGATCCCCTGATCCTTAATTCCTTGATACAGGATGTGTTTCTCACATTTGCTCTGTATGCATGGACTCTGTAGGATGTGGGATGTTGTTCAGACTGGATCTGAAGCTCATGCAGTTTTAGAGTTTAGTTAGATTTTGAAATCATGGTATTAGCTTATTAGATGCGTATGACATTGTCTATCATTGTTCAAGGATTTTGTTTTAATAAAATTGTCAATTTTCTTTTAACACATGTTGTTTGAAATATCCTTGAAATGTTGTATGATTGTGTTGAATGCATGATTAGTAATAACTTGAATATTGATACATCCAAAGTGTTTGGATTTAGGAATTGTGTCCCTTATGATTATTAAGACAAATGTTGTAAGAGTCAATTCAACCAAAGGTCCAGTTGGACAGGACTTTGGAATCATTTGACTTAGAGTCTCATGATGAGTTGAGTTCTTAATGTGTCAAGAAATGAATCACCCAAAGATCCAGTTGGACAGGACTTTGGAATCATTTGACTTAAATTCAGATGATGATTAAGTTCTTTATTAAGCGCATATGGCAAGAAATGAATCACCCAAAGATCCAGATGATAGGATTTTGGAATCTGTTGACATAGAGTCAACCGAAGATTGCAAATGTTGAACAGAATTAACAAAGTCATAAGTTTACATAGATATGTAAAAGGCATTGAGATTAGGAGCAACGGACACATCAGTTGCTGTGTATTGCTCGAATCTTCAAACAAAACACAATTGTTTGTACTTCATGATAATTGTCATTCGATATGACGAATATGGCTTCGCTTATCAGAATAAGCAATTCAATTGAAACCTTGAACAGTTCAAGGACTTCAAAGGAAGTACAAGATCCGCAGAACCTGAGTGACAACATAAACTGGGAAAATGTTTCACAGTTCATTCTCTTCCAAGAACATTAATAAGTTATAATGTGTAACGCCAAGACACTCTTTTTATGTAAATATAATAAAAAGGGTAAAATGGTCATTTTACCTTGGAAGGGTAAATTGGTCTTTTGGACAGAAAAGAATTTAGTTTGAAATAATATTTTGAGTTTTGGACTTAAAATGTTATAAAAACTGATTTTTGGTCGTTTTACCACAAAAGGGTATTTTGGTCATTTGACCATGTGAAGGACCAAATATGAAAAATATTGTTGGTTGTGGCAAATGTATAAAGAATGGAAGTTTTATTGTCATAAAACTTGATTGTTGTGGCAAAAGTTCAAGAAAATGAACTTAGGGACCAAATTTGAAAATTTTGGTAAATAAAATGTTGAAACTCCTCCCATTTGTGCAGAATTTTAAGGCTTACGGGAGAGAGTTTTGTGACTGGATTTTTACAGAAGTTGGAAGAGTTCTTGAAGATTTAGACTTGGAATTCGATTCTTGGCTTCAAAGGGGTAGAATTGGAAGCTTGAAAGGTAAATATTCCAAGTTCTTGATTGTTTGTTCTTGATGAGTTTTGTAGCAACTCAAAACTGCATTTGCAGTTATGATTATGTGTTTAAATTGATGTAATGCTTCCATTAAGTCATGCTAAAAAGGACTTAATCAATGAATATGGAAGTAGGTTGCCATTTTTGATGAAATTGAGAATTTTGCCAAGAACCTTAAATCATGAATTTGTGTGATTAAGGTGTTTCTAATGGCTTGAAATTTGTTATTAGACAAATGGTGTTAGTCCTAGAACAATCCCTGATCATTAAGTCGAGTATTAAGGGCTTAAAATAAGAAAATGGGATTTTTAAGCATAAAATCGGACTTCACTGCCTGCAACTGCGATAGGCGCGACGCGGCCCTTGCATTGGGCGCGGCGCGGGATCGGGCAGAAGCTCTAAAACCCCCTGTTAAAATTTGGTGCATTTTCCAAATTTGATTTTGATGCTAGGCTTATCCGATTGACCTGAAATTTTAAACATAGGTCTAATATGTTGTGAAACTTCATGGAAATTTATCGGAATACGTATACGACCTCCCGAAAGTACTGTAGTAGAATACGCGTATTTCGGGAAGTGTATTAAATTTTTATACCAATGGTTAATGCTTGAAATTGGTCTTATATTAGACTCTTGTGCATTAGAACCAACTGAAATGGTATATTAACCTATTATCATTTGGTATATAAATGGATAAATAGGTATGGGACAAAATGGTTGTGGTGCACGTAAAGGCAAGAAACAACCGGGAATTTAATGCAGCTAGCATCCAGGTGAGTAATCTCACTGACATCACATATGATATGTGTTGATTGGACTGTTACAGGTTGAAACAGGTTTGGGGGACGAAAATGATGATCTAAAGTTATGGTGAAAAGGCAATACCGGATAAGCCGTGAGTCAATGAAATGACAAGAACGGAGCCGTGAGCCACAAATGATTTCTGGATTTTATATCCAATGGGTGCGACCTATATGGCTATGATTTCTGGATTGTATATCCAACCGGTGCGGCCTTCGGGCTATGTCTCCGATGTGGTCTTCGGGCTATGACTCCGGTGCGGCCTTCGGGCTATGTCTCCGATGTGGCCTTCGGGCTATGACTCCGGTGCGGCCTTCGGGCTATGTCTCCGATGAGGCCTTCGGGCTATGATTTCTGGTGCGGCCTTCGGGCTATGATTTCTGGTGCGGCCTTCGGGCTATGATTTCTGGTGCGGCCTTCGGGCTATGATTCTGGTGCGGCCTTCGGGCTATGATATTTGGTGCGGCCTTTTGGCTATGATTTTGTTACAGGTACATGGTGCGGCCTTATGGCTATGATATCGGGTTATTTAACCCAGCTGGTGCGGCCTTCGGGCTATGATTTATATATTGATAATGTTTTGGTGCAGCTTATATAGCTATGACACAGGGTGCGGCTTAAATAGCCAGGATATACGGTGCGGTCCGATGTGACTAAGAAATATGGGACAGAAATGGTTATATATGATTATATGTGCAAATAACTGACGTGGCTGATAATTGCAGGTTATCATGTTTTAGTCTGTAAGGCTATAAATTAGGATGTGAAATCCTAAGAGATATTTGGTCAGCCAGTAAGGCTAAGAGTTTGGATTCGATATCCAGACAAATACATGATTGTATTTTATACGTGTTATTTGCAGGAATGATTACTCACTGAGCTTTATAGCTCACGATATTTGTTACTGTCCCTGCAGGTTAGCATGATACTGATAGGGGACGAGATGGAGTCCGTGACTTTGAAGTGGGACTCATAGATGCTGTCAGTAGCAGCCCGGCTTTAAAGGAGTTATGGTATTTTATACCCTCCTTGATACACTTGTACCCGATTTTAATAAAATGTACCCCTTTGTTTATGGTTTTAAGTACTGAAACTTATGTTTAAAAAAAAAAGAAATTTCAGGGGTGTTTTTGTCTTAAAAGCCAGGTGTTACATAATGTGTCTTAGGGAAGATGATGGAGCATTGGTCGAAACAGTTCGATCCTCGATGTATGAGATACATTGTCAATTAGTTTCCAATAAATTGAATTCTAAACCAGTCAGACCATATTCCGACCACATTCTAGACTAAGTAGGCTTTGGAGACACTGCTGAAATGTGAAGCTGGGATTATCCCACTTGCACATAGAGAGTCCAGGGTCTTGTAGTGTTCGTCTGAACCTCATGACTAGCCTGAACCTGATCAGCAATGTCGTTTCACTGGCTATCCCACTGTTACTATAAAAGAATAGCTCCTTTAGAAAGAACTCATGTTCTAAGGAAACAGTGGGAGTTGGGACAGTCCTGAATGAGTTCAGGATTAGCCAAGTGAAAAAACCTTTAGTCATCACTAGGCTTGGAACAGAAATCAGATTTTTGTTCTACAACTGACATAATCTCCTCTTGACCAGTAGTATTGATCACCATCATAAGTAGTTATGATCAGGGTGACATACCGATTGGTGGTAAAACACTATAATTGGTACGGATTTATAATCCGACTACTTGGAAGCATTGGTGAGCCCGGTTGCTGCCAAACAAGAGAACCTTGGGGCGAGATACAATCCATATGGCATTTTGATTGATTTTACACCTGGTCTAAAAACCAGTGGGAGTAAATGAATCATCAAAAGAATACAGCATGGACAGAAGCGTACCTTCAGAACATCTGGTTGAGTGAGACGATACTCAGAGTCAAGTAATTGGCTCCGAGAGGAGCACTCTCAATAAAAGATGAAATCCGAAAGGATACTGCATATTGTAAGTCCGTAGTGGAGCGCGTGTGGATCACCGGCACACTAATGGGGGCTCACAAAGAATATGCCAGTATAAAGGTACATGGGCCTGGGATTTCCCCACGGGCATCTCGCAAGAAAGGATATTCAGATTCTCGAAATACGCCAAAGGATTGGATTTGGGGAATGTGCTGAAAGATTTCCATTAAGATGTCAGAAAGGGTTTGGATTCACAAAATGTGCCAAAGTTTTGGATTCTGTGAATAGTCCATAACCGTGTCAAAGCTAGTGGGAGTATCATTGTTATCTACTATCTCTATATGTGAGTTACATACTATTTCTAGGAAACGTCTCCTTTCGTTACAAAGTGTAATGACTTGGTGTTAAGAGACGGATCGTTGTGAAAGACTTAATAGAGATACGACATACTCAAGTGGTTGTAAACATCTATAAGATAGATCGAAACTCTGCCAAGATGATCTTGATGAGATTCAAGATTCATAGCACCAGGAAACGATTTTCCTATCATTGCAAAGTGTGATGACTTGGCATGAAAGAAATAAAGAAGGTGCAACATACTCATGTAATTCACAGTCATCTATTGGAAAGATGAAATTGCCAGCATAGACCTAGCCATTGTAAGCACGATATTGATAAGATTCAAGATGCACGAGAAAAGTCTCCGAAAGGAAAATAGTTTTTCGAAAATTATGACACAAGGATTATAAATAATCCTTGGATTCTGAAAGGGTTTGGAATAGGATTAGATTGGGTTCCACAAGTTTTGGATCGATCATAAAGTCATGAACATGTCCTGATAACTTAATGCTTAGGGCATAGTAAATTGGATTCAGGACATTGCCTGGCTGGGAATACTGGATGGATTGGTTGAACTCAAGTGAGAATTCATTAGGAAATGATTAGGGTGAAAGTGATAGTATTAATTTGAAAGACTTTCAAGTGGTAATTATTAACATCAGGACATGATGTTAAAGGACTTCATGGTTAAAGAGTCTCGTTGGTATTTTGATGGAGCGCGTGTGGTTCACCGGCACATCATAACACCTCGAAATGGTCTTAGGGTGCAGTCAAGTAGACTAAAGACCCCAGAACCATAGGAAGTCACAGTACACATTACCAGAATGGAGTTAGAAGAGAAATTGACAAGATAACTTATTGAGATGTTATCGGATGAGCATCCGATTGGATCATCTGCAATAAAGTGTATAAGTATAAGATACTTTGGATACATAGAAAGAGTGTAAGGTTCATAAAGACATAGCTGTAAAATTAGAATTGATAGTTTAAAAGAAATCTTGAAACTGATAATAGTTTATGACAAGGTCCGGCTTGGTGATTACCTTGTGGAGACTTGGTAATAAGCAGGAGTAGCTGCCAATTAGATTTTTATGTTTCGCTTTCGCATGTTTACTTCCCGAATAATTTAATTATTCAGAAAGGTCCACAGTCGCTTATACTTTGGGAAGTAAGTGTTGAATCAAGACTGTCATGAATTAGTTTGTAGACTGTCTAAGGAGTTAGACATAGCAATAGCATTGCTACAACATTCATGAGTACTTAGAAATAGAGATTTGAGTATTGGATAAACCCACGCTCAACAGATTGCTTCATGGATTATATCACAAGCAATGTTGAGACGATAATATCTTATGATCTTGAAGTGGAGAGATATGAGTTATAATTTACAAGGCAGTTGTTCATTGATAATACAAAAACGCATCGGTAACTCGATGTTATAAAACGTGTTGTTGTGAATGATTTGTCTGGTAAAAGATATAAGCATATAAGTCGAAGCTTATTCGTTCCTTAACCCTGATGGGTAACAGATATCTGTAGGCCTCTCGATGATTTTGAATTTGACTAAAGTGCTGGCCAGCCTGGACTAAATTGATGTGTTCAATTAGAAGTTCTAAAGTCATAAGCAGAATCGGAAATCGGGAAACAGAGTATCGGACCGAGATTGATCTCAATCCATGTCTCGTGTCTGAAAATATATTGTTGGACGAAGGATCATATGATCACTTATCTATGGACAGAACTGACTAGGTCAGAGTTCGGCAGCAGTTTCTAGGAAGCTACAGTTTGCTGATTAATTAGAGGTTAAATTGGTAAATATAGTCATAGACTTTGTGACAATTGTAAATTTTGGTCAACAAAATTCAACTGTAGTCAAACGAAGAGTACGTTAATCTATATGTTGAAAAGTTATTTTCCATAACTTTTGCGATAAATTATTAATATTGTAGTATTACGTATGCTAAATCAAACAATTATCGATTTAAAAGTCGAAAATACGGACAGCAAACTACTGTAGCGTAAAAATTCGATAATCGTACAATTATTATTTTGAGAATAATAATATTCATAAAACGATCTACTCGTAAATACGAACCTGTGGATATATAGAACGTCGAAAACGGAGTTTGTATGGGGAAGTTACAACCATTAAATCGCTGTGAACGGATAAATGTACACAGGGTTTGGACTCAAAATACAAAATGTGGTGCCTTAAACATCAAATATGAAATAAAAATTCATATGATAAGTAACGTAATAATATCTAGTATTTGATTTCAAAGCTAAATGCGATTTCCGGTAAAACGTCAAAAATCGCGAAAACGGAAGAATACTGCGCTTAAACGCGTATTTCGACACCCAACGAATTATAATTCAACCAAATTAAATGTTTGGCAATGTTTTTATACAAAATAATTATTTAGAACTTCGTTTCGTCAAAAACGCATAAAATTTCACTAAAACGTCTTACTATTTTATAAAAATCACTTATTTTTATAAAGTATATTGTTATTTTATAAAAACTAACCTACCCCACCCCCTACCCCCCACCCCCATCGGCTGAAGCAAGGTCCCAAGGCAATCCTTAGCTACTATTCACAATATCTTGGGCATTATGGAGCTAGATTAAAATAATACACCTAAAATCAAACTAGATACATTAAACAAATGCAACCTTTCTACACTTCATTTGAAACCAAGTCACCAACTCATTCTCTCATTCTCTCCCTCTCTTGCTCTCGGCTCAAAACACCACCACCATCATCATCTTCAAGCTTCATTTCAAAGTTCTTTTCTCAAGTCCAAGTGGTAAGCTTCAACCATCTTTTGATTCTAAACAACATAACACAAGTACACCATTTACACACACTAACATCCATCAAAATCCATTGTATATTAGCTTTGTCCAAAGGTCTTTGAGCTCAAATCTTCATCATCTTCAAGGATCTTGAAAGCCTTATTGGTAAGTTATGATCATCTAGTGATTTAAGTTCTAAATACCTTCATTTACTCTTTTACACACACATACTCACAAAAATCCATTGGATAATAGCTTTGTCCAAGAGTCTTCCGGGTCCTAGAACCAAATCCTTCAATATTCTACCAAGAAACCTTAAGATCAACCACTCAAGGTGAGTTCATACCCCTCATTTTCATCTTTTCAAACCTTTTTGGGGGAGAATACAAGTTCTTTTACTTTAAATGTTGTTTTATTCAAGTTTATATGTGTTTAAATGTTATATATGTTAATTTACACAAGTGTATAAAGTTAATATTTGTGTAAAAATGTTTTGACATGGAATATGGATAACTCTTTGAAAGATGTTCATGATGATATATATTGTTAAGTGTAAAAGTCTCCCAAACATAAATAAAGTGTGTAAAATGTTAGTTCTTGGACAAAAATATTATAAAGATGAACTTGGAATGAAATATGAGTAGATCCATGTATTATGAACACTTTGACATATTAAGATGTGTAAAAGTTACAAAACTACAAATAAAGTGTACAAAAATACTAGATCTTGGATAAAAACGGAAACTAGTAAAAACTACGTTTTTATAAATAAAAGCACTATTTTCTAGCAAAAATGGTTATAATCAAGTTATTACACCATTTTTGTGAGAAATATCTCAAAAGATGATACTTATAATCATTTGAATAAATTACTTCGTTATTATTCACAAAAATATGATTATTACGACGCAATACTAAAAATAGACTATTATTTGAATAGTTTATGAATACAAGGTTAATATGACGTTTGAACATAACAAAAATAATTATATAAAATTATATAATTATTAAACATTACTATATTATCATGGGAAAAATGATAATGGATGATTTCAAGAGTTTTTAAATACAAATCGTACGTAAACAAGTTGATTGGAATACATACATTTTTGTGAGATGAATCTTCACAGTACTTTTATAAGTACCTACTATAAGTCCTGAACTTTTATAACCAGAGTCTCGGTAAGAGAGCGCGATATTTGAGTATAGATCTATACGGGGCTTGACACCCCCGCACATGAGCTGCTAGCTACAGCTTGGCCGACAGGTCTGAGGTGTCCAAATGTCTAACATTCCGACGCCTGAAGAACGTCGCAGCAGGCCAACTAGTCACAGTATGGTTATAGGGTATCTCACATGGGAAAATAATCAACTTATTATTTTATAAATTGTTTACGGGAAAAAATACATTTCTAAGGAATTTCACACTACAGTTCATATTACATTTTAGTCTTTGGGATTTAAAGACTTGGACATTTTATGAGAAAATATTGGATTTCTTGGTTTTCAATACTATTGCTTACAAACAAAGGATATTTCTTACGTAAAATCTTATGAACTCACCAACTTAATTGTTGACACTTTTTCAACTACTTGTATTCTCAGGAAATTGTTAAGGTAAATTCAGGCGCTACAAGAAGAGACGTTACGACGTCGTTTTTGTTTATTTTTGATATCATTTCAATTGTATTTGAAACATGAAACAATTAAACTTTGTAACATTTGCAATTGGTTAATGATGGTTGTGTGCTTGAAAATCACTATTATACAACTTTGTTATGATATTGTTCATGAAGTCATCCACCCTTGAACTATTCCGCCAATACGGTTTGGGGGTGTGACAGATTGGTATCAGAGCATTGTTTATAGTGAACTAAGTATATCAATCCATTTAAAGATATACAACTATAAATACAATGGGACTAAAACTCTCTAAAACAATTTCGTACTAGTATACTTTTAAAATTACAACGATAATTTTTATAAAAGTATAAGTACATACATACATACTAGAATGATATCATAACGAAAACATACAAAAGAAGTAAGACGAGTTGAAAACTACGGATAGGCCTAAGTGTTTTGGTAATTATATCTTGGATAAATAGAGCCTGATCAATTGTATTGGTCCAAGATATGATTAACGTATACTTAGGAATGGTCGTGGTGAACAACAAGTCTGAACACTTACCAGTAACCAAAAGAACTAAACATAAAATTTAAAATACTACAGGAGTATTTTATGACGCTATAGAACAAAACATGAAGTTAAAATACCACATGAGTATTTGGTATACATTATTTAGTCATATATATATGTGTATTTAAGAATCCCCTTTTATATACTTCTTACACCCCAATCCTCGTACAGACGTCATGGCCGGACATCACCTACCAGGAGACCCTTACTACCCAGAAGAAGAACCGGAAGAAATGTCGGATAGTGAGGACCAATGGGACGAGGAGGAGTCCGAGGACGAACCCGAAGTCATCAACCCCCGTCACCCGATCCGCGAGCATAATGCACCACCTCCATTACCGAGCTTTCAGGTATACCGTCATCCTGGAGGCCCACTATGGATGCGTACTCCTCGAAAGAGAGTACTTCCCATTCATCGCCCCTTGTTAATTGAAGAACCTCTACAGGATCTGACGCCAGAATAGGCAGAACGCCTACGCCAGTGGAGCCGGGAACAAGGCCCGATTCCCCCTTATGGCAGGTGTCGAGACTACTTCGACCTCAGCGAGGGAAGTTCTGCGGACCGAGCCTTACCAGTCATGGTCGGACGCATCAGCCGTCAGGAGGAGCAGATTAGGGCGACCTCCAGTCAGGTCATGGACGTGGGAGCTACGGCCGAGGTCACTGCGGCACGTCTTCGACGCTTAGACGAGACCCATGACCATACCTCCGGGCGAGTCGACTCGCTCGAGGAGGACGGACGGACAGCTATGGGGATGTTTCGCGAGGCCTTTGCACGGATATCTGAGTCCGAGGAAATGATACGAGACATAGAGCGGAGGGCCGAGGAGGCCGAGCGAGAGGCTGCCGATCTGAGGACACAGGTGGATGCACTACGCAGAGCGGGGGGACCCAGATCACCATGAGTGGTACTTTTACTGCTCAGATTTTGTTATAGACTAGGATTTTACGAGTAGGCACTATACGCTGCTCGCTTTATATGTAGGCGCGACCCTACAATTAAGTGATTACACTCTTTGTGGGTCGTTACGCCGCCCGTTTATTTTGCATTACAGACCTCTGCGAAGGTCAAATTTTCCATCTTAAAAATCATGTAACGCTACAATTATTATTAATATGATGACGTGGTTTATTTATAAAACGTTGTACAAATGTTTGATATATATGTTTGATACTGGTTTATGGTTACAACATACGAAAAGAAAAAGACAAGGATAAACTTAAAATATAATCGCAGTATCCTAATGAAAACATACTTATAATAATCCTACAGAAACTAACCAACGTCAAATCTTAAATCCTTGTGGCAGAATCATGCCACCCCGTCGAAGAAACGCTAGGCGCGTACCGATCGCGACTCCCGAGCCACCCATGATGGACTCAGCTACCTTCCAGGCTGCTGTTACTGCTGCAGTAGCAGCTGCTATCGCTCAGATAAACTCGAATGGGACGAATGGCAACGGGAGCAGAAATGGCACCAACGACTCCACAAATGGAGAAACATCAAACCAATCACGAGTCTGTACTTACAAGGACTTCGCGAATTGCAAACCAGTGACTTTCCATGGTACCGGTGGTGTCCTTGCTCTCATAAGATGGATTGAGAAAACAGAATCAATCTTTGATATCTCCGCATGCCCCGAGGAATTTAAAGTCAAATTCGCCGCTTGTACCTTTGCCGAGACGGCCATGTCCTGGTGGAAGGGCCATGTTAAGGCTCTGACACTTCCTGTGGCCAACTCAATGAGTTGGGAAGAACTGAAGACCATGCTGATGAAAGAGTACTGTCCCAGAGGGGAGATCCAAAAGCTAGAACAAGAGCTGTGGAACCTTACCATGAAAGGTTCAGATCTGACCTCCTACAAGAACCGATTCAATGACCTGACAACCCTCTGCCCTGCTATGGTCACACCAGAATCTGTGAAGGTGGAACGTTATATCTGGGGGCTATCTCCTCTGATTCAGGGGAATGTAGAAGCGGCAAGCCCTGCCACTTTCGACAGCGCAAAACGACTGGCCCAACGATTAGTCGACCATGGAGTTCGCCAGGGCACCATGACCTCTAAAACTGATCAACCAAGAGAGAAGGACCACAAACGAAAACCCTGGAATAGGGGGAGGAGTCAGCCTAACCAAGAGAGTGCCAAGAGACAACAGATTGTGGCAGTCCGTGCAGCCACTGTCCCGACTACCCCAACAACAACCAAGCAGTATAATGGGACACTACCCAAGTGCAACAAGTGTAATTTCCACCATACCGGAGCCTGTAGAGAAATGCATTGCTCGAACTGTAACAAAAAGGGTCATACCACCCGTTTCTGCAAGGCGCCAGTTCCACAAACCACCTAAGCCTCTAATGCTGGGGTGAGTCAAGCATGTTATGGTTGTGGTGAGACGGGGCATTTTGAGCGTGATTGCCCGAAGACAAAGAACGTTGGGAGAAATGGAAGAGTCCTAGCTATGGGACACGCGGAAGCGGTAGAGGATCCTACCGTGGTTACCGGTACGTTCCTCGTCAATAATTCATATGCTTGTATACTATTCGATAGCGGTGCGGAGAAGAGTTTCGTAAGCCACGAGTTTAAATACTTACTAAAACAAAAACCTCAACCACTCAATGAAACATTTACAGTAGAAATGGCTAATGGCAAAACAGAAAGCACAAACGACATATACATAGGCTGTACACTTACCCTGGACGATCACTCCTTCCAAATTGATTTAATGCCTGTTAAAATAGGAAGCTTTGACGTGATTGTTGGTATGGATTGACTAATCCCCCATCATGCCGACATCATGTGTTACGAACGATGAATCCGACTTCATCTGCCGGATGACAAGACCCTTGTTGTCTACGGCAATAAACCCAGTACCAGCCTCCGAATCGTGTCTTGCATCAAAGCCCGAAAATACCTACAGAAAAGATACCATGCCTTCCTAGCTCACGTTGTTGACGAGAAGAAAGAAGTAAAAAGCATCAAAGAGATCCCCGAAGTCTGCGACTTTCCCGACGTATTCCCAGAAGACCTTCCAGGAGTACCACCCGCACGACAAGTCAAGTTCAGAATCGATTTGATCCCAGGAGCCACCCCGGTAGCAAAAGCGCCATACCGATTAGCCCCGGCAGAAATGCAAGAATTATCCAGCCAACTAAACGAACTACTAAGTAAAGGGTTCATCAGGCCGAGCTTCTCACCTTGGGGAGCGCCGGTCTTGTTCGTGAAGAAGAAGGACGGATCATTCCGTATGTGCATTGACTATCGGGAGTTGAACAAGCTCACTATCAAGAATCGGTATCCGCTACCCCGAATCGACGACCTGTTCGATCAACTCCAAGGATCGAGTTATTTCTAAAAAATCGATCTAAGGTCAGGATATCACCAACTCAAGGTTCAAGAAGAAGAAGTTCCCAAAACGGCATTCAGAACTCGCTACGGCCATTATGAATTCGTTGTGATGCCCTTCGGATTGACCAATGCGCCCGCAATGTTCATGGATCTGATGAACCGCGTATGCCGACCTTACCTAGATAAGTTCGTGATAGTGTTCATTGATGACATACTTATCTATTCAAGAAGTAAGGAGGAACATAGTCAACACTTACGACAAGTTTTGGAGACATTAAGAACGGAGAAGCTGTATGCGAAATTTTTGAAATGCGAATTTTGGCTTCGAAAAGTGGACTTCCTAGGCCACGTAGTCAGCAAGGAAGGAATACATGTGGATCCTTCCAAGATCAAAGCCATCGAAAGCTGGGAAGCACCAAGAACTCCGACAGAAATTCGTCAGTTTTTGGGCCTTGCTGGCTATTACCGAAGATTCATACAGAATTTCTCTAAAATTGAGAAGCCACTTACTGCCCTGACACAGAAGGGTGTGACATTCAAGTGGGGAGATAAACAAGACGCCGCCTTCCAGACCTTAAAGAAAGCTTTGTGCAGCGCTCCTATTCTGTCTCTTCTAGAAGGAACAGAAGACTTTGTGGTCTATTGCGATGCATCGAACCAGGGTCTGGGCTGTGTACTCATGCAGAGAGGAAAAGTCATTGCCTACGCTTCAAGACAACTTAAAACTCACGAGGTCAACTACACTACACATGACCTCGAGTTGGGAGCAGTAGTGTTCGCATTGAAGATCTGGAGACACTACCTATACGGCATAGAGTGTACGGTATTCACCGACCATAAGAGTCTCCAGCATATCCTCAACCAAAAAGAACTCAATATGAGACAACGACGATGGGTAGAACTACTAAGTGATTATTAATGCGAAATTCGTTATCACCCAGGAAAGGCCAACGTGGTGGCAGATGCCCTTAGTCGGAAAGAGTACTCAGGCCGCCGAGTAAAGTCTCTGTCGATAACGATCCATTCTCATTTGTCCACTCAGATCAGGGAGGCGCAATTAGAAGCCTTAAAACCTGAGAATGTCGCGAATGAAGCCTTGCGAGGGATGGATAAAAACCTCGAAGTTAAGGAAGACGGAGCTCGTTACCTCATGAACCGAATTTGGACCCCGAAGTTCGGCGGATACAGAGACATTATCATGAATAAGGCTCATAAAACTAGATACTCCATTCACCCTGGGTCCGACAAGATGTACCTGGACCTCAAGAAACTGTATTAGTGGCCAAACATGAAGGCAGAAATTGCTACTTACGTGGGCAAGTGCCTGACTTGCGCCAAGGTTAAAGTAGAATATCAAAAGCCCTCGGGTCTGCTACAACAACCAGAAATACCCGAGTGGAAGTGGGAGCGGATAACCATGGACTTTATAACCAAATTACCAAAGACAACTGGTGGGTTAGACACCATTTGGGTAATCGTCGATAGGTTAACCAAATCCGCTCATTTCCTGCCAATCAAGGAGACCAACAAGATGGAGAAACTTACAAGGACGTACATCAAAGAAATAGTACGATTTCATGGTGCGCCAATTTCAATCATCTCAGATAGAGATAGTCGATTCACTTCACGATTTTGGCAATCATTGCAAAAAGCCTTGGGAACCAAACTTGACATGAGTACAGCGTACCATCCACAGACAGACGGGCAAAGTGAAAGAACCATTCAAACGCTGGAAGACATGTTGAGAGCTTGTGTGATAGACTTTGGTAAGACGTGGGACACCCACTTACCGCTCATTGAATTTTCATACAACAACAGCTACCACACTAGCATCAAGGTTGCTCCATTCGAAGCTTTATATGAACGCAAGTGCACATCCCCTCTGTGATGGGCCGAAGTGGGTGATACTCAACTAGCCAGAGGCCAAGTACCTAACAGTACTCTCACCGGTCCGGAGATCATACGAGAGACAACGGAGAAAATCGTTCAGATCCGCGAACGATTGAAAGCATCTCGTGACCGACAAAAGAGCTATGCAGATAAGCAACGCAAACCTTTGGAATTCCAGGTTGGTGACCGAGTGTTGTTGAAGGTCTCGCCATGGAAAGGAATGATACGCTTTGGAAAGCGTGGGAAGCTGAACCCCAGATACATTGGGCCCTTCGAGATCCTTGCTAGGATCGGCCTAGTAGCCTACAAACTTCAACTACCACAGGAGCTCAGCAATGTCCATCCCACCTTTCACGTATCCAACTTAAAGAAATGCCTGTCTGATGAGACTCTTGTCATTCCACTCGACGAAATCGAGGTGAACGAGAATCTCCATTTCGTGGAAGAACCTGTAGAGATCATGGACAGAGAGATCAAGAGAACGAAACAGAGCCGCATACCAATAGTTAAGGTCCGTTGGAGTGCCAAGCGTGGACCTGAATTTACTTGGGAGCGTGAAGACCAGATGAAGCAGAAGTACCCACATCTCTTCCCAAACCCTTGAGGATCCACTCAAGAGTTAAATTTCGGGACGAAATTCTCTCTAACGGGTAGATGATGTGACAATTGTAAATTTTGGTCAACAAAAGTCAACTGTAGTCAAACGAAGAGTACGTTAATCTATATGTTGAAAAGTTATTTTCCATAACTTTTGCAATGAATTATTAATATTGTAGTATTACGTATGCTAAATCAAACAATTATCGATTTAAAAGTCGAAAATACGGACAGCAAACTACTGTAGCGTAAAAATTCGATAATCGTACAATTATTATTTTGAGAATAATAATATTCATAAAACGATCTACTCATAAATACGAACATGTGGATATATAGAACGTCGAAAACGGAGTTCGTATGGGGAAGTTACAACCATTAAATCGCTGTGAACGGATAAATGTACACAGGGTTTGGACTCAAAATACAAAATTTGGTGCCTTAAACATCAAATATGAAATAAAAATTCATATGATAAGTAACGTAATAATATCTAGTATTTGATTTCAAAGCTAAATGTGATTTCCGGTAAAACGTCAAAAATCGCGAAAACGGAAGAATATTGCGCTTAAACGCGTATTTCGACACCCAACGAATTATAATTCAATCAAATTAAATGTTTGGCAATGTTTTTATACAAAATAATTATTTAGAACTTCGTTTCGTCAAAAACGCATAAAATTTCACTAAAACGTCTTACTATTTTATAAAAATCACTTATTTTTATAAAGTATATTGTTATTTTATAAAAACTAACCTACCCCACCCCCTACCCCCACCCCCATGGGCTGAAGCAAGGTCCCAAGGCAATCCTTAGCTACTATTCACAATATCTTGGGCATTATGGAGCTAGATTAAAATAATACACCTAAAATCAAACTAGATACATTAAACAAAGGCAACCTTTCTACACTTCATTTGAAACCAAGTCACCAACTCATTCTCTCCTTCTCTCCCTCTCTTGCTCTCGGCTCAAAACACCACCACCATCATCATCTTCAAGCTTCATTTCAAAGTTCTTTTCTCAAGTCCAAGTGGTAAGCTTCAACCATCTTTTGATTCTAAACAACATAACACAAGTTTTACACCATTTACACACACTAACATCCATCAAAATCCATTGGATATTAGCTTTGTCCAAAGGTCTTTGAGCTCAAATCTTCATCATCTTCAAGGATCTTGAAAGCCTTCTTGGTAAGTTATGATCATCTAGTGATTTAAGTTCTAAATACCTTCATTTACTCTTTTACACACACATACTCACAAAAATCCATTGGATAATAGCTTTGTCCAAGAGTCCTCCGGGTCCTAGAACCAAATCTTTCAATCTTCTACCAAGAAACCTTAAGATCAACCACTCAAGGGGTGTTCATACCCCTCATTTTCATCTTTTCAAACCTTTTTGGGGGAGAATACAAGTTCTTTTACTATAAATGTTGTTTTATTCAAGTTTATATGTGTTTAAATGTTATATATGTTAATTTACACAAGTTTATAAAGTTAATATTTGTGTAAAAATGCTTTTGACATGGAATATGGATAACTCTTTGAAAGATGTTCATGATGATATATATTGTTAAGTGTAAAAGTCTCCCAAACATATATAAAGTGTGTAAAATGTTAGTTCTTGGACAAAAATATTATAAAGATGAACTTGGTATGAAATATGAGTAGACCCATGTATTATGAACACTTTGACATATTAAGATGTGTAAAAGTTGTTGGATTAGGTGTCTAAGCCATGACTAATAATTAGTATTTACCTAATTAATAGAAGCACAGTCCATTTGGGTTGCCCTCATGGCTGGAGGTTTGGTAGAAAATTCGGTAGAGAGAAAGGTTGATTTATTATGGGATTAATAAATCAACAGGAATTAAATATATGGTTTATTAATATATTAAAGTGATAATATATTAATTAGAAACTATATTAATTAATTAGGAATTAATCCAGAATTAATTGGATTTAATTTGGGGATTAAATTAATTAATTAAAGGTGCAGGGACTAAAACTGTAATTATTCAATAGTTGAGTAAGTGGCAGTGTGACAGTGACCAGTGGAAGTCGAAATCCATATATGGAAATATATGAATTTCGAAATTGATAATAGAGGATAAATAGGAGTTTGAATTATAAGATAAAAGGTTTATCTTATTTGAATTCAAAAAGGTTTATCTCTAAAGGCTTATCAGTTAATCATCTGGAAACTATAAATAGGGATCCCTGGCACCACATATGAATTCGCCAATTCTCATAAGACTCTCTCTGGATTTCGTGACCTCTCTCCTCTGGCTTGGGTGTGACTTCCATTTGAGGCAGGATAATTTTGCTGCTCAGCTTCAAGAAATAAAGGTTGGTTTTTCTGTTTTGATCTTTAGTTTCTTTTTCTGGCCTCTAGGTTTTTGTTATATGTTCAATTAGAAGAAAACATAGATCCTTATAGGTTGCATGTGAACTTAGGTTATTTAGTTCTTGGATTGCTTAAAACCTTTCAGTGGTATCAGAGCCTGTTTTGTTTTCTTGTTGAATTGCTATAACTGTTTTAGGGTTTAAAGCCTATAAACCCTAATATATGTGGAAATCGATTTATAGGATTAGGGTTTTGGAAACCCTAATCCCCCCCCCTTGCTAAATTGCGAAATCTGGAATTAGGGTTTTAGAGGGTTTTCTATTTTTGGTAACTTTATTTGTTAATTAAATGGATAACCTTAAATCCCATTGTTTGATTTCGAATTTTAGGGGATTTAAGATAGGTTTTAATTAATTTGATTAATTTGGATAAACCTATCTTCATTTGAATTAATTTAATTAATTGTTAATTAAAAGATAATTCAAAAGGGATTTAAATTAATTTAAAATTTCGAAAAATTAATAGAAAAATCCAGAAAATTATTTTAAAATGTTTAAAATATTTAGATTTAATTAATTTAATTAATTAGTAATTAAAATTGATTAAATGGATTATAAGGTTTAATTTAATTCAAAATTTAATTGTTAAATTTGGTAAAATTAAAAGAAAAACCTTAAATATTTTAAAGGGTTTTAAAATACATCTTATATATGTTATTAAAAGTTAATACTATATATATGAGATAAATTTGGTCAGTCAATTCAATAGTAGGCCTCATTCACGAAGCTGGTCTATAAAGTGGGTATAAGGAGACTGCCTATAAAATGGTAGTCTAATGGGTGAATACTCTCACCCACCGCTCGCCTGATCAGTGGAGGGTCGTTAGCCGAACAGTTTTGACAAGGACCACTTAATCATTAAAAGTATAATGATCAAAGTACTAGAACCTTACACAAAATCCCAATCTAGTTACTTTAGGAAAAATGTGAATTTGATGCTACCCCATGAAATTGCACATTGCACTTTATGAAACGTTGGTGGAGCGTGTGTGGTTTACCGGCACACCAATGGGGGTTCATAAAGAGTGGCAATGGG
Source organism: Cichorium intybus (assembly GCA_023525715.1). Taxonomy (NCBI): domain Eukaryota; kingdom Viridiplantae; phylum Streptophyta; class Magnoliopsida; order Asterales; family Asteraceae; genus Cichorium; species Cichorium intybus. The sequence goes on along the minus strand of CM042010.1, from coordinate 67,842,880 downwards.
TGTCTCGGGTGTTATCATTGTTGATGGAGCGTGTGTGGTTTACCGGCACATCAATTTGAGATGATAATGGACCCCGAGAGCACCAAGCTAATTTGCATGGTTATTCACACCCGGTTTGTGATCCTCGGCATCCCAGTCACAAACGGTGGGGCATATCCGAGATTAAACATGCTATTGAACAGTTCAATAAATCTCATAAGAAACTAGGAATTCCATTTATAATAAGATTATTTTTCCGCGGTGGAATCGGCTGAATCGTCATTCGCCTACCTTTATAAAATTTGCTTATAGATTACGGCATCCCTCTTCTATGTTGCAAATTGTTATAGTTGGATCCTAGCCTTATTTTTATATTGGGTTATTATAAGGACCGACAAGTATCTAATTAAACTTACCTTCTTTTATAGATGTCTTCTGCTGATCAATCCGCTCCCCAATCAAACTCCAGTGTTCCATCAATCCTCTCACTATGTTCCAAGGTTCAATTGAACGGGACAAACTACAATGACTGGATTAGAAACATCAAGATGGCTCTGAGGTATGAGAACAAAGAGTATGTTCTCGAGACCGAGCTTGTCGATGTCGACCCCGAAACTGCTACTCCCGAGGAAATTGCCTCGTACCAAAAACATACTGATGATGCAACCAAAGTGGCCTGCATCATGATCGCCACAATGAACCCCGAATTGCAGAGAATATACGAAGACTACTGGCCCTATGAGATGCACAAGGAGCTTGCGGAAAAGTTCCGCAAGCAAGAGCGCATCGAAAGGTGCGAAGTGGTCAAGGACTTCACGAACAGCAAACCCAAAGATGGAGAGTCCATCTGCACTCATGTGCAAAGAATGCAAGGTTACGTGGAGCGGCTTAGAAAGCTTGCGATGCCTGTACCGGAGCAGTTGGCCGTTGACATAGTGCTTAACTCGCTGCCGAGTTCTTATGACCAGTTCAGGCTGGCTTATCATTTGAACAATAATCAGGCTAATATGACTGAGTTGCATCGCATGCTTCGAGTAGCTGAGGACGGGATGAAGGGTAAAAGTGTACCCTCGGTTAATCAGCCCGTTCTAGCCATTGGAAGTGGCAAAGGGAAGAAAAGGAAGGGCCCTCCTAAGCAAAATTGGAGGGAAAAGGTTCAGGTCGGGTCATCCAACAATGGCTCGAGAACCAAGTCTTCCCAAATTCCCTGCGTGGCCAACCCCGATGAAGCCAACTGTTTTTACTGCAAAGAGAAGGGCCATTGGAAGAGAAGCTGCCCCAAATACTTGCAGGATGTCAAGGATGGAAAAGTAAAGCCATCGACAGCAGGTATATACACTATCTCTAAAAACTCACCATCTTCTAATTCTTGGGTCCTTGATACAGGATGTGGTTTTCACATTTGTTCTGATATGCAGGGCCTAAAGGAAAGCAGGGAGGTGGAGCACGGTAGACTGAACTTGATCATGGGCAATAGGAGATCGTCCCCTGTTACCAAGATTGGAGTTTATAGTTTAGTGCTTAGTAGTGAAGTTTGTATAGATTTATTAGATTGTTGCTATTCGCCAGAAATGGCAAGGAATATTATTTCATTTCACGCATTATTCAGACAAGGATTTCATTTTTCTTTTGATAATAATATTGGATCTATTTCTGTTTTCAAAAATGGTATTTTGAATTTTACTGCTTATCCTTGTGATGGTGTGTATGAAACTGTGAAATGTGTTGACAATCTAGGACAAAGTGTAAATTATATTGATTCTACTAGTGATGTGGAAAAGGCATGTCTGTGGCATAGTCGGCTCGGGCACATCAGCAAGAAACGCATCGCCCAACTCCAAAAGGATGGAGTGTTGGAATCATTCGACCTCAAGTCGGATGATGTATGCGAATCTTGTCTGTTGGGCAAGATGACTAAATCACCTTTCAAAGGGTCTTTTGAAAGAGGTGAAGGTCTGCTGGACATCATTCACACGGATGTGTGTGGTCCATTCAGATCAACCACAAAGGATGGCACGCGGTTCTACGTGACTTTTACCGACGATTTTAGTAGATACGGTTATATCTACTTAATCAAGCACAAGTCGGACACCTTTGAAAAGTTCAAAGAGTTTAAGAACGAAGTAGAAAATCAATTGGGCAGGAAGATAAAGATGCTCAGATCCGACAGAGGCGGAGAGTATCTAAGTATCGAGTTCCTAGACTATCTAAAGGAATGCGGAATAGTTTCGCAGTTGACACCTCCCAGGACACCACAGTTGAACGGTGTTGCAGAGAGGCGAAACCGAACCCTGTTGGACATGGTTCGTTCCATGATGAGTCGAGCTTCACTTCCCATTCACTTCTGGGGGTATGCCTTAGAGACTGCCGCCCATATCCTCAATCTTGTCCCAACTAAGAAGGTTGCAAAAACACCTCATGAGATGTGGACGGGGAAAGCTCCCTCGTTGGCACATGTCAAGGTCTGGGGTTGTGAGGCTTTCGTTAGACGAGAGACTCAAGACAAACTCGCAGACAGAAGCGAAAGGTGTTTCTTCATTGGTTATCCCAAACAGTCCTTTGGATATCTATTCTACAGACCGAGCGAGGACGTGGTCTTTGTAGCTAGACGAACAGTCTTTCGAGAGAGAGAGCTCATATTCAAAGAGGACAGTGGGAGTACCATTGATCTGGAAGAAATTCAAGAGTCATCAGATGACGCAACCTTAGGAGAAACTAGCAACCAACATGAGGAAGAAGTTCCTGTTGGTCCGACAGATGTATCCTTACCTCTTAGGCGTTCTGGTAGGGTTAGCATGCCACCCGAGTTTTATGGTTTCCATATAACTTCGGATGGGGACACGTTTGTCAGTGATAGGACACTGATAAATTTGGATGAACCAGCTAACTACCAGGAAGCAGTGGCGGGCCCTGAGTCTGCCAAGTGGAAAGAGGCCATGGATAGCGAGATCAAGTCCATGAATGACAATCAAGTTTGGAACTTGGTTGACAATGTACCGGGTCGGAAGACAGTCGGGTGCAAATGGATCTTCAAGAAGAAGACCGACATGGACGGAAAGGTACACACTTTCAAGGCAAGACTGGTTGCGAAGGGCTTCACTCAAACCCCAGGGGTTGATTATGACGAGACCTTCTCACCAGTAGCTAAGATAAAGTCTATTAGGATTATGCTGGCCATAGCTGCATTTCATGACTATGAAATTTGGCAGATGGACGTCAAAACCGCTTTCCTTAATGGGAAGTTGACTGAGGATGTTTACATGAATCAGCCAGAGGGTTTTGTCGATGCAAAGTATCCAAATAAGGTGTGTAAGCTTGAGAGATCAATCTATGGATTGAAGCAAGCTTCTCGCAGCTGGAATCTTTGTTTCCATGAGAAAGTCAAAGAGTTTGGCTTCTCTAGGAGCGAGGATGAGTCCTGCGTATATGTCAAGGCTAGTGGGAGTATAGTCACCTTTCTGGTACTGTATGTCGATGACATACTGCTCATGGGAAACGATATTCCAACCTTGCAAGATGTCAAGGCTTGGCTTGGGAAATGTTTCGCCATGAAGGACCTAGGAGAGGCTGCCTATATTCTTGGGATTAGAATATTGAGAGATAGGAAGAAAAGACTAATTGGACTTAGTCAGGGTACATACTTGGAAAAGGTACTAAAGAGGTTTAGTATGGAAAATTCCAAGAAGGGAGAGCTACCTATCCAAAGTAATGCGAAGCTGAGTAAGACTCAAAGTCCGAGTACAGACGAGGAAATAGCTGAGATGAGTCGAGTACCATATGCTTCGGCTGTGGGATCGATCATGTATGCTATGACGTGTACTCGCCCTGACGTGGCTTTTGCCTTGAGCATGGTCAGTCGGTACCAGGGTAATCCTGGAAGGGCGCATTGGATAGCTGTGAAAAATATACTCAAGTATCTGCGAAGGACAAAGAACATGGTGTTAGTCCTCGGTGGCAATGATACCTTGAGAGTTGAAGGATATACAGATGCCAGTTTTCAGACGGATAGAGACAGTGGTCGGTCTCAGTCGGGCTGGGTATTCCTTTTGAACGGTGGAGCAGTGACTTGGAAAAGTTCCAAGCAAGAAACAGTGGCTGATTCTACGTGCGAATCAGAGTACATAGCAGCAAGTGAAGCGTCAAAGGAAGCGGCTTGGCTGAAGAACTTTATCGGTGACCTTGGAGTAGTCCCGAGTATTCAGGAGCCCTTGGAACTGTTCTGCGATAACGAAGGTGCGGTCGCCTTGACAAAGGAACCGCGAGACCATGGAAAGTCCAGGCATATCGACAGAAAGTACCACTACATCAGACATAGGGTAGAAGAAGGTCACCTCCTTGTAAAGAGGGTATCATCGGAAGATAATCCTGCAGATCCCTTGACAAAGGCTCTGAGTAGGATTAAGCATAATCAGCATGCTAGGAGCATAGGATTAAGAGATGATATAAGTTTTAGTAATTAGATAGGTTTCGAAACTTGTAACAATGTATTGTTTTTGACTCTTGTGATTTAATAATAGAGATTTATTATGGTTTACTACTCTTGTCAATACTTTATCATTGTGTTTCAATTTTGCATGTTTTTACTTCCTGAATAATTGGATTATTCAAATATCCACAGTCGATTACACTTTAAGGGAGTAAGTGTGAAGTAAGACTGTCATGAATTGGTAATAGATTGTCTAAGGAGTTAGACATTGCAATTGGATTGCTGAACCATTCGTGAGTACTTGGAAATGGAGATTTGAGTATTGGATAAACCCGCGCTCAATGGATTGCTTCATGGATTATATCACGAGCAATATTGAGACGATAATATCTTTTGATCTTTAAGCTAAGACATATGAGTTATGATTTACTAAGACAGTTGTTCATTGATGATACGAAAACGCATCGGTAACTCGGTGTTATAAAACGTATTGTTGTGAGTGATTTGTTTGGTAAAAGACATAAGTATATGAGTCGAAGTTTATTCGTCCCTTGACCCTAACGGGGAACAGATATCTGTAGGCCTCTCGATGATTTTGAAGTTGACTAAAATGGTTGGCCAACCGGGACTAAATTGGTAGTCTAAGAGTCATATGCAAATCGGAAATCGAGAAACAGTGATTCAGACCAGATTGATTTTATCCATGTCTTGAGTCTGAAAAATATCTTGTTGGACGGAGGATCATCAGATCACTTATCTATGGACAGGACTGATTAGATCAGAGTTTGGCATTGGTTTCTAGGAAGCTACAAGTGCTGGTTAATTAGAGGCTAAATTGGTAATTATAGTCATAGACTTATCCAAGTGGGAGACTGTTGGATTAGGTGTCTAAGCCATGACTAATAATTAGTATTTACCTAATTAATAGAAGCACAGTCCATTTGGGTTGCCCTCATGGCTGGAGGTTTGGTAGAAAATTCGGTAGAGAGAAAGGTTGATTTATTATGGGATTAATAAATCAACAGGAATTAAATATATGGTTTATTAATATATTAAAGTGATAATATATTAATTAGAAACTATATTAATTAATTAGGAATTAATCCAGAATTAATTGGATTTAATTTGGGGATTAAATTAATTAATTAAAGGTGCAGGGACTAAAACTGTAATTATTCAATAGTTGAGTAAGTGGCAGTGTGACAGTGACCAGTGGAAGTCGAAATCCATATATGGAAATATATGAATTTCGAAATTGATAATAGAGGATAAATAGGAGTTTGAATTATAAGATAAAAGGTTTATCTTATTTGAATTCAAAAAGGTTTATCTCTAAAGGCTTATCAGTTAATCATCTGGAAACTATAAATAGGGATCCCTGGCACCACATATGAATTCGCCAATTCTCATAAGACTCTCTCTGGATTTCGTGACCTCTCTCCTCTGGCTTGGGTGTGACTTCCATTTGAGGCAGGATAATTTTGCTGCTCAGCTTCAAGAAATAAAGGTTGGTTTTTCTGTTTTGATCTTTAGTTTCTTTTTCTGGCCTCTAGGTTTTTGTTATATGTTCAATTAGAAGAAAACATAGATCCTTATAGGTTGCATGTGAACTTAGGTTATTTAGTTCTTGGATTGCTTAAAACCTTTCAAAAGTTACAAAACTACAAATAAAGTGTACAAAAATACTAGATCTTGGATAAAAACGTTATAAAAACGGAAACTAGTAAAAACTACGTTTTTATAAATAAAAGCACTATTTTCTAGCAAAAATGGTTATAATCAAGTTATTACACCATTTTTGTGAGAAATATCTCAAAAGATGATATTTATAATCATTTGAATAAATTACTTCGTTATTATTCACAAAAATATGATTATTACGACGCAATACTAAAAATAGACTATTATTGGAATAGTTTATGAATACAAGGTTAATATGACGTTTGAACATAACAAAAATAATTATATAAAATTATATAATTATTAAACATTACTATATTATCATGGGAAAAATGATAATGGATGATTTCAAGAGTTTTTAAATACAAATCGTACGTAAACAAGTTGATTGGAATACATACATTTTTGTGAGATGAATCTTCACAGTACTTTTATAAGTACCTACTATAAGTCCTGAACTTTTATAACCAGAGTCTCGGTAAGAGAGCGCGATATTTGAGTATAGATCTATACGGGGCTTGACACCCCCGCACATGAGCTGCTAGCTACAGCTTGGCCGACAGGTCTGAGGTGTCCAAATGTCTAACATTCCGACGCCTGAAGAACGTCGCAGCAGGCCAACTAGTCACAGTATGGTTATAGGGTATCTCACATGGGAAAATAATCAACTTATTATTTTTATAAATTGTTTACGGAGAAAAATACATTTCTAAGGAATTTCACACTACAGTTCATATTACATTTTAGTCTTTGAGATTTAAAGACTTGGACATTTTATGAGAAAATATTGGATTTCTTGGTTTTCAATACTATTGCTTACAAACAAAGGATATTTCTTACGCAAAATCTTATGAACTCACCAACTTAATTGTTGACACTTTTTCAACTACTTGTATTCTCAGGAAATTGTTAAGGTAAATTCAGGCGCTACAAGAAAAGACGTTACGACGTCGTTTTTGTTTATTTTTGATATCATTTCAATTGTATTTGAAACATGAAACAATTAAACTTTGTAACATTTGCAATTGGTTAATGATGGTTGTGTGCTTGAAAATCACTATTATACAACTTTGTTATGATATTGTTCATGAAGTCATCCACCCTTGAACTATTCCGCCAATACGGTTTGGAGGTGTGACAGACTTATCCAAGTGGGAGACTGTTGGATTAGGTGTCTAAGTCATGACTAATAATTTGTATTTATCTAATTAATAGTAGCATAGTCCATTTGGGTTGCCCTCATAGCAGGAGGTTTGATAGAAAGTTCGGTAGAGAGAAAGATTGATTTATTATGTGATTAATAAATCAATAGAAATTAAATATATGGTTTATTAATATATTAAAGTGATAATATATTAATTAGAAACTATATCAATTAATTAGAAATTAATCTGGAATTAATTGGAATTAATTTAGTGATTAATTTAATTAATTAAAGGTGCAGGGACTAAAAGTGTAATTATTCAATAGTTGAGTATGTGACATTTTTGGCAGTATGGTGACCAGCGATTTTAAGGATAAATATATATATATATATTTCGATTATATATATATATAGATAAATAGGTTTGAATTATTAAGATAAAGACTTATCTTAATTTGAATTCAAAAATGTTTATCTTTAAAGGTTTATCTGGTTATCTGCTGGAGGCTATAAATAAGGAGCCTTAGACCCTCATAAACCTGCGCCATTTTAACCCTATTCTCTCAAGAATTTCGTGACCTCCCTCCTAGCTTGGGTGTGACTTCATTTGAGGCAGGACACTTGTGCTGCTTTGTTTCCAAGAAATCCTAAAAGGTTAATTTTTCTTATTTTGTTCTTTTAGTTTATTTCTTCTGGCCTTTAGGAATTTTTTATATGTTCAATTAGAAGAAAACATAGATCCTTATAGGTTGCATGTGAACTTAGGGTTTTTAGTTCATAGATTTGCATAACACCCTTCAGGATCGACTCGCTAAATTTTTAAAGCTCAACTTCATTAAAAAATAAGAAAACTTTAACTATATATTTCCTTGAACTTTAATATTTGGAAATATTTTCAACAATAAAAAAATATAAAATGATTTATATAATTTTTTAACTTGAGGGGGACCTTTATTTATAGAATAAAAAAGCTTCTTGAGTTGGCTTATCATGACGATATGTGATCAAAATTTTATTCATATTTGTGTTATTTTGTGTCATTTTTTATCCCACATCGCTTAAAAAACACAACTGAAGAGAAATCAAACATCTATAAGTAAAAAGGCTAATATAATTTTCATACCACATAGCTAAAGAAACAAATTTCAAGGAAAAAAAAGCATCTATATGTAGAGAGGTTAAAATCATTTCTTTCATATCTTTGTTCTTTTGTGTTCTTGATTGTAACCAAATTAGGAATCGGTTGCAACATTCCATGAACCTTTGGTTTTAGTTTTAGGATCGTTTTTGTAAAATTTGGACGGGTAATCACCGATGTCCATTTCGATATGTTTTTTATAATAAATTCAAATTAATGTGATACATGATAAAATCCATCTTAAACTATATTGATTAAATAACATCTATTATAATATTTATATATAAACATATTTGTTTGAACTTGAAGGATTACTATTTGAAAGTTCGATGTGCATAAATCTTATGAAAGCGAAATAAAATGTTTACAACGTTATCATCACACATCGAACTGTGGCCACGACTTACCATGAACGTGCAACTCAATTGGTATTTTAATAGTTTTTAACTCTTTTAAATATTCATCGTTTTAGTTTCAATGATTTTGAAATAGGATAATTGTTGAAACTTTGAGATAAAAACATGTTTTTATGATAAATTGACCACTAATTAACAATAGATTTTAATAGCATATTTCTAGGTTTTAATGTTTGAATATCTATTTATAACTGAATTTAAAAAAGTTATTATGCAACTTTTTCGAGTTTTGGATGCAAACATGATATCTATTATGATAACAATTTATGTTTAATATTATACGTTTAGATTAGATATAAAGTTCAAAAGTTTTTTAGTAATGTTCATCATAATTTTTGAGTTTTAATACTTTTGGAAACTAAAACCTATAAATAGAAGCCTTTATCACTTTGAGAAAACATATTTGTACGATAAAATAATATTTAATTAATAATAGACATTAAAAGCCATATTATGATGAAAATTGATGGATAATGTAATCAAATTAGTAGTATTGTATAAATGAAAGATGAAATATTAGATAAATGTGTGACATGATGTGAGACAGAAAAATATCAACATAATATGGTAAAAAATAAAATTATTAATGTTGAACCACATTTGAATAATCTCTTTTATAATAGATAGTTAAACAATTAACAATTTTTCTACATATATACATATTGGTGAATCAACAAATGTTTACACCAGTGTCACTTTTCACAAACGACACACTATAAACTTTAAAATTAATCAAGTTTTTAAAAGTTTTAAGTAAGGAACTAAATTTCTACGTATATACATATCGGTGAATCGAAAAATATTTACACCAATGTCACTTTTTAAAAACGACATACTATAAATTTCCAACCTAGTCAAGTTTTTAAAAGTTTTAAGTAATTTTAATTTTTACTTTTGAGTTTCAATACTTTTTAGAGTTGAAACTAAATAGTAAAAATATTTTAAAACTTGTGATAAAAGAATGTTTCTATGATAAAATGATCATTAATTAATAATAGACTTGAAAGGTCAAGTTTGATGGATAATGAAAGCAAATGAATTGTATTATATAAGAGAAAGAGAAGAGTTCATATATGTATGTGAAGTAATGTGGGATAAAGAAAAAAATCAAATTAATATGGTAAAAAATATTTAAATAAATAGATTGATTATATTAAGTGGGAATTTGAAAGGTTATGGAGGTTTCAAATGCATGTGGTGAGAGGAAAAATACTTTATTTATAAGATATAATATAAGATATTTATAATATATATATATATATATATATATATATATATATATATATATATATATATATATATATATATATATATATATATATATATATATAGAAGTTCAAATGAGCCCATGCAAATTTTGTGAGACGGGAAGACTCAATCCTAGCCACTCATTTTGGATATTAAAAAATAAAAAAAATTAAAATAGGCTAAAATAATAAGAATTTTCAAAAAAAAAATTCTACTAATTTTCTCTATTTATTCTATCTAAAAAATTTGAAAAAAAAAACCTGGAAAAAAAAATTCACTGGAATGTTGAATATTCTAATAGAATATTACACAGAATAGTGTAATATTCTACTAGAATATGAAAGAAATGCTAAATTTTTTTATTATTTTTGAATAAAAAATGACGAAAATAATAAATAAATATATTTTTTCAATTTTTTATCATTTATTATTTATTATTTAATTTTTTTTTGTTTTACACCCAAAATGAGTGGCTAGGAATGCGTCTCCCGGTCTCACGAAATATAATGGTCTCATACATACATATATATATATATATATATATATATATATATATATATATATATATATATATATATATATATATATATATATATATATATATATATATATATATATATATATATATATATATATATATATATATATATATATATATACACGTCTGCTCCCACATCAGCAATGACATCCGAAACAAATGTTTCCACAACTCTACCACCAAAGTCAGCATCTTTGTCTTGGGGTTATTTATCTGCTCCAATCACCAATGACATAACACCTGAATCCACATCAAGCTTAATCAAACGATTTTCCAATGGAATCAAAATTGGAGTCGGATCATCTCTTTCATCAACATCCACTACCGTAACAACCTCTTTGGTTCCTCCATCCGCACCGCAGGTCCATCAGTCGATAAAGGAAATAAAACTGTAGAAGAGTTGTTTAAAGCTGAGAAGAAACAGAAACAAGCTGAAGAGTATGAAAATTTGAGACCATTAATTCTGTTTCTAGAAGTCGTATGGGTAAGAAACGAGAAACGGGTCCAATAACCAAGATCTGGACGTTCGAGACTATCATGTCTTTGGCAATCAGTACGCTTGAAATTTTTCATAGAATACCATTAGTCTCCTATTCTGTCGAGAACATAATAAACTCTCAGTTGGACATTCCGTGCAAACCGAAGCTCTTTGCCTCTAATCAATATGTCATTGAATTCTTACCTTCGGAGAAAAAGAAACATCAAGAACAGAAGGCCAGGTTTCATGCGAACCTGAGTAAGGATGAAACCGAAGTGTGGTCAAGTTTGAAGATTGTTAGAATTGATAAAATCGATACAGGTGAATTATTTGAGGAAGTTTATAAGAATTATACTTACCAAGTTCGGAGAGGAGAAGAAAAGGGTTTTATATTCCTTCACTGTTTCTGATTTCCCGTTAGTGAACCCAAATGACTTTATAGTCTTGGTTGAAAGATGGTTCAAGATGAATCAAACTAAAATATCAAAACAAGTTAGTCTCACCAATGCATAGAAGATGATTGGGAACTTCATGGGCTCTTACCTAAGGACGTTTGCCGGGTATGATTATGAGATTGCTAAGTTATTTAAAGAATCAATAGCTCCTGCGGATAAAAGACTGCCTGGCATAAACAATTACAATGACGGGAGGATCTTACAGAAACCTTGGGGTGTTGTTTATCGAGGGAAGGAGTCAAGAATTGGTCCTATCAAGAAACTGTTCTTCGACATGGATTAGAAGGAGAAATTTCCTACTACCTTCCTAGAAGGGTTGATTACTCGTGTTGAAGTGAATAAGGAGAATTTAGAGCATGCGTGAAACGAAGTGAGTGAACACATTTTATGGTGGATTGCTGTTAGAAAGGAACTGGCCAAAGCTTTTTCGATGCTCTAACTTCGGATACCTTTCATCTTCACCATAAAAGGGGAGATTGTTAGGTTATTGATTTTGTCGAGATTTATCTATCCAAAGTATTTTTGTTCCTGTCTAAAGTTGTTGAAGATCAAAGTCCGCTTGTGGTGGTCCGAAGTTAACGAGTTTTGGTGATAATGCTTATCCGTTATAGTTTCTTTATTTATCTAGGGTTTACGTACTTATCTTTTTGTTATGAGCTTAGGATATATAGTCCATTTACAGTTAGTGTGTATATATATATATATATATATATATATATATATATATATATATATATATATATATATATATATATATATATATATATATATATATATATATATATATATATATATATGATGTAACCCTAGCCGTAAAGGTAGCAGTCGTAACATTCATTGTAATTGTTCTTATCTGAGGTGCTTATCTCTTTGATTGGTAGCCCTGTTCATATTATAATGAATAAATCATTCGACTGGTTGAATACTCAATATTTGTGTTTGCTTTGTTTTCTTTGATCGTATTTTATCCTTACAAGTTACTATGTCATAACCCACCCTCAACTATTATAATTAAGTTATTATTATAAAGAATTATTATTATAATTTATTAATATGATACGCTGCAAATAATAAATTCAAGATTATAAACATACTGGGAAACGGGGTGTCACAACTCTCCCTCGCTTGAATCAGACTTCGTTCCCCAAGTCCACGCCATCGAATAAATCCGGGTAGTGCTCACGCATCTCCGCCTCCGGTTCTCAAGTCCACTCGGAGCCCTTCCGATGTTCTCACTGGACCTTCACTAACTCGGTCTCCTTGTTTCGTAGTGTCTTGGTTTTCCTCTCAATAATGGCAATCGGCTTCTTCACATAATTGAGCCGCTCATTGAAAATTACATTTACAAAACTACTTGTTTTATAACAAAATATAAAGAATTTTAAATGTGCTTTTACAATGTCAATGTGAAACCTAATAAGAAAGTCGGCAAATAGTGGCCAATTTAATTTCATGATAGCTGATGATATCGTGGTGAGATCACTTTTGGCCGTTAAAATTGTTTCACAGCATAAAGATATGTGGCAATGATCTCGCGTGAAATATGCAATCTTTTTGAACCATCTACCAATCAAACGATTACTTTATGAAATGTATAACTCATTTTTTGTATTTTTAATAGATTCTCTCTATTCAAACAAATAATATATACATATATTCTGAAAAGAGTTCAACAATGCCCATATGAATCCCACTGATTTATATATTTGTTTTTATGTCAATTAACTTGATTAAATATCTATAAATTAATAGTTAATAAGGATAATGTCATAACACGGTAACCAATAATATATAGTTTGCTCTTTAGGTCATTTATTTTTTAATTGTATTCGATATATCACTAAAAAAATTTCTGTATTATCATTACAACATTAGAGTGTATTTCATTTGAATAATTCTGTCAAATTCGATGTTATTATGTATAAAAATGTCAGTTTCAGAATAGCCTGAATGAATAAATTCTCCTATATTAAATGCCACAGTAGACAATACGTAGGATTCAGTATCAATTTATGCGGGTAAAATCCACTCTAATAGTGTTTGAGAACATAGAAAAAAGTCCAATAACATATTGAATACAATTAAAAAATAAATGACCTAAAAAAACAAATTATATATTATTGGTTGTTATTTTATAACATTAACCCTAGTTAATATGATTAACATTATAAAAATTATAAACATGGATTATGGTTAAGTATTTAAATTTATTCCAACACCAAAGTGTTTACTTTAAGAAGAATGAACTATAAATGACAATTTTGATATAAACACTTATTAAACTTTAATTTTATTTGATTTTTAAAAAGATAAAATAAAATGAATCATACCAATTATTAATCACTTTCACTTTACTCAAATGCTTATAATATTTCATAATCAATTTATTACTATATTCTTAAATTAGCAATATAACTTTTGTTTCACATTAGATTTAAATAATACCCAAATGAACCACAAAATACACATTCAAAGCTTACGAGACACCAAATCATCTTTTCAACAAACCCAAGCAGCCAACCAACACCCTCCTACCCTCATTTCAGGAAATTCGTAGCAGTCTTTATCCCTCCTCAATTTTTTATTTCAAATACCAAATATTCCATTAAAGAAGTGTCCAACTCAAAGCCGCCCATATCAACAGAAGAATAGGATAAGAACCCCCTTCCCCTTTGCCTTTTCTTCCAAGCTTTTTTCCTTCTTTTCAAGCCATCTAGAAACAGTCGATTATCCATCAAGACTCGAATTTATATTTTTGTGAAAGATCAAAAGAAGAACACGAACTTCAATCGTCAATCGAAACCCCCTTTTCCCCAAATTTAGAAAGGAAAAAAAAAAAAAAAAAAGAGTCTTGAAGAAATTATAGAGGATGGAGATGATGTATTATCCACTTGGGAGGTCTTCTTATGAAGATTCTTTGAAGGTTATTGAAGCTGATATACAACACGCTAATGCTTTGTAAGTTTTCGTATCTTTATTTCTTCGATTTTTCATTTTTTTTTTTTACTTTTGTTGCGAGTTTTAAGGTATTCGTACTGGGTTACGCTGTTTGATTCTTCAAAATTTAGTATCAATTAAAGATTGCGAGTTTGCTATCTGGGAATTTTTTGGGGGAATTGAACAGAAAAATTTTCATTTCCGTTCTTGAAATTTAGTTCATAAAGGTGGAATCTTTCATGAACTTTTGAGAAAAAGACGATCAAATAAACTGATTTTTGGTGGGTTTATGGTTTAGCTCCTATCAATATAAAGATACTACTTCTTATTAAATATTTTGGTCCAAATTTGTTGGCTTACTAAAAAGATTCTTTTTTCGCTAATGAAGAACATGACCTTTAATCCAAGCTCTTGAGGAGTTATGTTATTCTTTGTTCCTTTTGACATCTCCGAACTAAACCTTTGCGCCATTTTATTAGTTTTTTCCTAAAAAAAAAAAAGGAAAATACTACAGGTTGCTCGAAATCAAGCGGTTGGAACAATTTGCTGTCGTTAATTGTTTCAAATGTAGTTTTTCGTTTTATTTCTGAAAAAAACAACGTTCATCTGCAATAAAATACTAAAAACGATTGTTTAAAAAGTTAATCACTCAAAATTCGACACATGATAACTCGATTATTCATATACCGGATAAGAATTTAATATATTTATATATACTTTGTGACAAAAGGCAGTCTAATTATTTCTGTCGACATCTCACATGGTTGAAAGTTCAAATCTATCCCTCTACCTAAAAAATCAAATTATTATCCGCTTTCAAATTAATATGACTTGTGTGGCACTTAAAAATGATGAAATGCAAGAATTAGCAACATAATTTCATTTATTTGTTTATTATCGCATTCTAGTTTCATTTTTTTTTACAACATTGTACTTTGAAAAAGCTACCAAATTCTAGAAATGTCATCCAAAAACAAATCAATTTTCATTTTTATAAGTGGGTTGATCTTTCAAGGTGCAATGCCCTATTAAAAAATAAAATTTAAAGTACCATGTCTTAATTTGGATAAAAATTTTCCAATTACATTGTCTTAATAAATAAAAGGATATATTCAGAAAAGTCCTAATATTTTGACCCTATATTTGATTAAGCCCTAATTGTTTTTTTTATTCAATTAAGTCCCAACATTTTGTTAAATGTATTCAATTTTGGATATATATAAAAACGAAATATTGATTAAAGTCCTTACATTTTGACCCTTTTAACAATTTAGAGTTGAATTTTCAGTTTTTATTCAATTAAGTCCTTATATTTTGACCCTATACATTATTAGTTGTAAAAATATAAAAACGGCATAATCAACTACGATCCAAAATTGTAAACATTTAACAAAATGTTGGGACTTAATTAAATAAAAAAATAATTAGGGATTAATTGAATATAGGGGCAAAATATAAGGACTTTTTTGAATATATCCCATAAATAAAAAATGAAACTATAATGTTGTAATAGTAAGAATCGTAAGTAAGATGCTCTAATACAGAAGTAAATAAAAGTACATTGCTATTTCTTGCGTTCTCCCCAAATTCAAATATACACATGTTTTAAAAATGAATATGGTGTCATTTTCTTTCATTCGTGGTGGCTTTTTTTGTAAACGAGAGGAAAGAAACCGTTTTTATTCCAAATTCCGATTTTTTTATTCATTTAATTCTTGAAATTTCAGGGCTGCTGCTATTCCTAGATCCAAAGATGGTGCTCGATTTCAAATGAAATTAGTTCATGATCAATTGACACCTCTCATTATGTTCTTACTTCAATGGATAGATTCTTCTTGCACATGCCTTCTTCCTAGATACTTGAATCTTTTCCATGTTCTTGTGTACAAGGTTAGTTCTTTAATCTTATTCCTTCATAAATTTGTAATGCAAATGTCATAAAACAACAAAAATGCAAATCATTTCCTAATATAGAAAGCCTCTTTTTCATGACATTCTCTATGGATAAATGATAAGTGTTGTATGAAAAAAGATTGTTTCTTTTTTAGACTAAATAAATAAACTATTTTCTTTCTTAATAGGTATATACAGATGGGAGACCAAAGATTTCTAGACATGGAAGAAAGGCGACTGTTAGTGACTTTTACGGTTAGTCAATTTAACATTAATGTGGGTCAAAGGGGTCGGGTCGGGTGGGTTGACCGTTGACTGGTCAACCTTTTTTTGTATCTTTTTAATGTGATTTAAAATACACAGCTGTCATATTGCCATCTCTTAGAAGACTACATTATGATTTGGTGGAGCTTGATGACACTACTACTAAAGGAGAGAGGGCAGAATTGGTAATTTCGGGCCAAAAAAAACAAGAAAAAGATGATGGATTCACTAATATCGATTTGGAAAGAGAAGATGAATGTGGGATTTGTTTAGAACCTTGCACAAAGATTGTCTTGCCTAATTGTTGTCACGCAATGTGCATCAATTGTTACCGTGATTGGTAATTTACAAAACTTCTTGCATAATAATTCTTCTTTTTCTTTTTTACTTATTCATACATTGTACTTTAAAAAGATACCCAATTATAGCATTGCACTTTAAGTTTCTTTTTATTAAGACATTATACTTCGAAAAGTCTATCCAATTATAGCAGTGGAAATCGCGTTGTATTTGGATGGCATTGCTGTAATTTGGTAGATTTTTCAAGTACAATGTTATAATGGAAAAAATAAAAAGTAAGATGCTATAATAGAATATTAGGATATATTCAGGAAAATCCTTACATTTTGACCCTATATTCAATTAAGCCCTAATTGTTTTTTTATATTCAATTAAGCTCAACATTTTGTTAAATGTTTACAATTTTGGATAGTAGTTGGTTATGCCGTTTTTATATTTTTACAACTGATGATGTATAGGGTCAAAATGTAAGGACTTAATTGAATAAAAACTGAAATTCAACTCTAGATTGTTAAAAGGGTCAAAATGTAAGGACTTTAATAAATATTTTCATTTTATATATAACTAAAATTGTAAACATTTAATAAAATGTTGGGCTTAATTGAATATAAAAAAAACAATTAGGCTTAATCGAATATAAGGTCAAAATGTAAGGATTTTTCTGAATGTATCCCTAGAATAATCAATAAAAGTACATTACTTTATTATTTTTTTTACAAAGCGATTTTCATTGATAAAACTCGATGGAATTTTGAAGTATAATGTCCAAATAAAAAGATAATCAAAAGTGCAACCCTATAAAAAAACAATTAGGGCTTAAAATGGAAGTAAGATGCTATAATAAACAAATCAACGAAAGTACATTGCTATTATCACAAAATTAATCTTGTACTCATTTTTCCACAGGAATTCAAGATCAGCTTCATGTCCATTTTGTCGGGGCAACATAAAGAGAGTAAAATCACGAGATTTATGGGTTCTCACATGCAACGATGAAGTCATAGATGCTGATCTTGTTTCAAAAGAAGATTTGGTTCGTTTCTATTTATACATCAATAATCTCCCTAAAGATTCTCCAGATGCGCTTTTCTTCATGTTCTATGAGTATTTAATATAACCCCCAAAAAAATAAAACTAGAACATTTATTGTATAGAATCGGAAAAAAGCCGACCCTTGAAATGTAAATAGAGTCAGGTTGTAATTATATTTCCTTCCAATTGTTACATCAAAATAAATACAAGCTTGTTGATCATTACATTACTCTATATCTTATTCTAAAAAGATTATATACATATAATCATCTACTGTAATTTTTATTTTAGCGAGGTCGCACAATGTATACCTCTACACAGCGGCTTTAGTTTTTTTCATGAGTTCTTGAAACGGTGGTTGACAACACCCTTGATTGAAAAATTGATCGGTCATTTGGTAATTCATGGCTTCGGTGGGGTGAATTCCGTCCCAATTGATGTATTTGCTTGGATCTTGGCATACGGAAGTACCTGATGACCCGCATATTGATTGAAGATTGAAATTGAGGTCGGATTTTTGGCCGCTAAATCCGCAACAAGTTTTGTGGGTTTCTTGAAATTGGTATTTTGTTGGATTGGATATGATTGTGAAGTATGCTTTCCATGAATCTGCGTATATGATTGTGACATCGGGGAATAATTTCCGTAAAATTTTCAATTTGGTTTGTAGGATTCCGTTGTGGATTAGTATGGCTCCGTTTATAAGCGAGGAACAGCCGGTTTTGTCGCGTTGGTTTTCGGGAGTTGATGATACGTCTACTGGGAGACAACCGACAGGTGGCAATCCTTGGACTACTATGTTTTTTGCTCCACTTCGTATCACTGTCTGAATTTGAAGATATGTTAGTAATGGCATTCTTCAATATAAAAGTAGAAGGGTATTAATGATTTTTGTACATACGAAAGATTTGAAAGTGAATCATTCTTTTACTTTGTTTCATCTTTTATTCTTTTATGTGGGATAAAAAGTTGCAACTTTTGTCTCATTAATATCAGTTTTAGTATCAGTCTAATGCATGTTGTGAATAACTCGTTGACAATATCCATTTGTAATACATACCTTGACAAGTTCCATAACAATCAAAGTTGACGATTTGGCAATCACACGAAGCGAAATGGGGGATCCAACCGCACGCGAATAATCATTGATTCCAATATCCCCTACCCAAAATAAAGCCGTCTTCAATTTAACACTACACACGTTCGAATCTAATCCCTTACATATATGGTTCACTTGAAATTTCTTGAACCAATCGAGTTGAGTCGATACGCCTAAGGGTTTTGCTTTCAATAGAAACGCGGTTCGAACAATCTTAGACAAAAGGTCAACCGCGAGAGTCGTGGCTCCAGCAATGGCAAAGTTGACCCCGGTGGTGAAGTTAGCCGTGGTTGATTGGTAGGGTGGCAAGACCGGTAAGCCCAAGGAGTCGGTTACAAAATCGAGAACCAGTCGGCCATCACATAGCCGGTTCGAGGTTTTCCCAAATGTGGTGCTGCCGTATGGTGAGCTTAGTGAACCCGAGAAAGATGCTTGGAGACTACCCATGTATTGAGCGTTTCCCGTGTCTGTGTATGAGTCCCCGAAAGCATAAACGGCGGAGAAATGACCCTTGAAGAGACCATGGAAAGGAGTTGGTTTTGGTGGTTCGTTCGGGTCCTGTGGGGGGTTTTGGTTCGAGTCTTGTGGGGGGTTTTCATTCGGATCCTGTGGTGGTGGTTGTGGCGGGTCCTGTGGTGGTGGAGGTGATGGTGGCGGGGTAGAGTTCTGTGGTGGTGGTGGTGTGTGTTTCTTTGGGTCTGATGGAGGTACACAATTCGGGTCAATTGGTGGAGGTACGCAATTCGGGTCAATTGGTGGAGGTACACAATTCGGGTCGATTGGTGGATCTTTTTTTTGGGGGCTTGGTGGTGGTGGTTTTTGTTTCCTTGGGTCCGAAGGAGGCACACAGTTCGGGTCAATTGGTAGATGTGCAAAAGTGGGACAAAGAAGTAAGGATACAAGGAGAGCGAGAAGAGGGAGATATATAGATTTGATTTTGGCCATTTTTAAGTTTTCAAGAATCGAATCTTGATTCCTTAAATTTGTTTTAGATCATGAAATCTTGGTCGTTTTATAGGAATCTAGTTCCTGACTTCTAGGAACAAGGAAGGTTAAAAAAAGGGTTTGGAAATGGTTGATGATCATCGGCTTGAGTTTTCATAAATATGGTGGTTTGTATAAAATCTTCTTAAATCCAACTACCAAAGAAGGAAATCTTACTTCTAAAAGTTGTGTGATTCTCATATTCTCCTAAAATATTGGGAAATGCATTTTCCTTGTTAAAACTCTAATTACACCTAGATTTTGGTTGTTAATAGACGAGCTGTTTTTAGACTTGATATACAAGTTGTCAAGTTGTGTGTGGGTATGGGGTTTATCAAAATAAGTAATAAATAAAGTTGAATAATTCTTTTTGAATTAGACAATCATAAGGTAATATTGTGTGAAAATTAGTATTCAACTAGTGTCCAGGGGGATTGTGTTGGCATTACATAAGCATGCTAAACGCAATTTATTTTTATAAATAAATTAAAGGTAAACTTTGATAATCGTAAGCCAGAAAAGAGTAAGAGAATAATAAAATGCTAGAATCATAATCCTCTTCCTCCTCTTCCTGATGAGCTTTGCTCGATTTCATTAGAGGGTCACTCGGGATTCGTCCTTCCCTCTTGATCTTTTTCTTCCTCTCCATCAAGCCTAACGTTAAATTCAGAGGAATGGACATTATTTGAGTGGAAAGCAACATAAAATCCAAACAAAAACAATTTCAGAAACAAAGTCGTAGAGAATAATATCGTTAATCATAAATCGCCAACCCAAAACCCAAATCATATACCCAAAACCCAAAAAATAAGCTAACGATTAACAGAAGCGGTAAGAAGGACAATTAAGGTTTAACAATGTGATTAGTAGATTGAATCAGTTAGCATACATAACATTCAAATATTTCATATATTTTTCTAGAATCACAAATTAATTAAAATACTTGGATATGAAGGGTTTATATTATTAGGACCAAAGTTTGACTGCATAGGCATGGGTCTTCGTTGTCTAGTGTCAATGATCAACATCTTCAAGGAAATCCTCCGCAGGTAATCGGACTAAAACAAATAATTAAAGAAAATTTATAAGCTAATAAGTAATAACCACAATAGACAGACTTCAAATAATTCAAAATTTTAATATCTGTAACAATATGTTATTAAAATATACCACAAATTTAAGCACCCAAAACAACTGATAACCATTAACCACACTAAAACTGAATAGAAAAAAAAAAACAAAAGTAAACATACAAGGCTTGTTGCAGTAGTATAAATGTTCTCTTCAAACCTCTCAGATATTTTCCTAAAAGAGAGTGAAGCTGCATCTAATGAGTAAATTACAAAAGTTTACCTTATTAATAGTCGTATCAGTTCTGGCAGCTTTTAAGAGCCGAGGTTGGTGATGAGATAAAAAAGAAAGTACAATGCCTTTGTGTGAAAAAATTTAATAATACAATGTTTTAAAAAAATAAATTATTTTTTACTTGATTTTTTTTGAAACAGGGACACTTTCGTAAATATTACAGCATAATATTTTCGTTTTCTGTTACATGGGCAATCCTCCTGGTTTCAATTTGTGTTTGGATTACATAGCAATAATTGGGTAGATCTTTGTAAAAGTACAAAAGTAGGATGCTGAATTGTTAATCATGCTATAATAACCAAATCAACGAAAGTAAATTGGGGGTTGCTGGTAAATTGTCGGTCCCAGGACCACGCTCACCCCTACATGGAACTTTAATCTTCATTTTGATTTTGAAATAACCGTTGATTTTCCAAAGGCATTGACCAAGTCATAAAGTTTAGAAACTTGTTTTTGTTGTAATTATAATGTCACACAAACTTATTTAACAGAAGACTCACCTGCCATGTAACAGCAAGGCATTGTAAGCTTTTGAATAACTCAGAAATTACCTGAAAAAACAAACCAATAACAAAACTACAAAAGCAAAAAATGGACTTACACAAGTTTATTTAATTAACTAATGACACAAAACCAAAAAATTATAAAAATAATCTCATTGTGTACTTTCAAGAGAATCATGATGTATCCAACTTAAATTTACCCACTCAAACTCAATTAACTTCGGCTTCACAACCAACAAACAACTTCCACCATTAGAAATGTTGACGGAATCTTTAACTCTGGCATCAACATCACCACTGGAATCCTCAATTCTGGAATCTTCGACTCTGGCATCACCATCTTCACCAGTTTATTGCTTCATTCCTTTCCCTTTCCTTTATGTAAAGAGACATGGCTTTCTGCAAGGAAAAAGAAGAAGATAATACACATCTCAAAAACATAAACAAAAATATTATGCTTTATTATGGATTTTGATTTAATGGGAATACAAACCTTAGAAATAGAATTATTTATAGCATCAAATAACGAAGCATCATTGTTGACATCACCTTCTATAAACTCCTGTTACACAGAACACAGATGATTGAGTAAGTTGCATGTTTGGTCCCTGAGTACAGCATTTTTTTGCAAATTTGGTCTGAAAAAGTTATCTTGCAATTTTGGTCCTCATTTGGTACTTTTGTACCATTTTTGGTCCCTGTTTCCAGAAAAATCACTATGTTTGGTCCATGGAACCTGAGTGTAGAATATTTTTACAATTTTGGTCCTAAAAAATCCTCATATGAGGTTTTAACGTTTTTGGTACCTATTTAAAATAAAATTACCAATTTTGGTCCTCATATGGTCCCTGTTCTTTCTGATTTTTACCGTGTTTAGTCCAAGGTCGAAACTTTTTTCAATTTTGGTTCTTATTTCAAGCCTCTAGGGACCAAAATCGATATAAAACCTTATAAAGACCAAAAATAAAAAAAAATCAATTTCAGACTAAACACGGAAAAATAAGAAACCACAGGGACCACTTTCATAATTTACTCTTGCTTTGATTAAAATGAGATTTTACCCCACACAATGATTACCAGCTATCAATGAATCAGTGCTAACATGCAGCATGTAAGACCCGTATCCTGATTATAACATATACTTAAAATAAGAGTGTTAGGAATTATATGATTTTTGGTAGTTATAAAGCTAAGAAAAACTTTAGTTACAATTTCATATGAAAATCAGCATTTTGTGTCGTTTTTAGAAAAATCATAATTAATTCTAGGAAACTCGTTTGGACCTCAAACCAATGCACAAAGTTTACAAATTGAGTCTAGTATAATTACCAAAAAATAATAGTAAGCTTGAAAATCACATTATCTATGGTAAAAAAATGCAATCTTTACTGATAAGTTCGGAATTGACAGATTAGATAGTCTGTTTTTAAAAATTCATAATAAATCATAGAAAAATCATATAAATACGTAAAATACATCCCTGGAAAGGTATTGAGATAAATTTCTGGAATATCAAATAAAAACGTGAATTTCATGGGTTTAAAGTCGGCTAAACTAGTCTTGAACAGACTGATTCTAGAAGGTATTAATTTCAACAAAGTTATATTATTAAAATCTTTTGTCAAAAGTGTCATGCCATTTTTTATTCAAGAATTCAAGTATAAATACCCCTCAAAACATCTCATAAACCACACAACTAAATCTCAATCCAATATATAGAGGTTTCTAAGCACTAGAATGTAAGCAAGTGAGCGGAAGGAAGCTCAAAAGCCTAACGAAGGAGTTATAGATCTCGACTACGGGTCATAAGGTAACTACAAACCTTTCTATAGTTTAATTAGGTATTGTAAAATAATTTTTGTATTAAGAAGTAGAATATGTAATAAGTATAACATATTCATTTCCAACAATAGTAAATAAAAACCTTAAAAACGTCGTTATTATAACAATTCGTAATTCTGAAAATAATACCGATTGATTTACTTACGAGGACGGTGCCTAGGCCGATTACTTGGGATCTGGTTGTTGGATTTTCCGAAAGGCTAAAATGCTGAAAGGATCCTGCCACCCCATCTAATCTTCTACCTGGCCGTTCTTTACTTGATAAATCATAGAGTATCATGTTAGAATTATTGAAGGGTTTTATGATGCGACTATAATATAGTTAAGGATTAAGAAATGATAGATTTCTTATTATGTTAACAGTTAAAGTTGAAAGGAAATACAAAGGCGAGAAAGATAAACGATATAGCCAACTACAATCAGGTGAGTCTTCTCACTATACTATAGGTGATATTGCATGCGTAGGAAGGAAGATATGTTAGACTAAGGTGATCTTACATGTTATGGTAATTGTATGAATTATTGCTATGATAATGATTGTTTGTGGATGGAACGGGATAGCCCGCGAGCCAATTGGCGGAATGGGAATAGCCTGGGAGTCATTAGACGGAACGGGAAAAGCCTGCGAGCGATAAGATAGAACGGGAACTGCCCGTGAGTCTTTAGCAGAACAGGGATAGCCCGCGAGTCTCACAGACATATGAATGGTTATGATGTGTCGTATGTTATGTGATGGATCGTATGGTATTTTGAGGAACTCACTAAGCTCCGTGCTTACCCTTTCCCTATATAAACTACTGTTTCAGGTACATCAGGTACCCTGGATGGCAAGGCGTGACGTGTATACACTGTGCTGCTTCATTGGAGGACTGTTTTTGAATGGATGTTCCGCTATGTTGTGATTTCATTAACTTTTGTTAATCCTGGGATGTTTTCATTAAACTTATAAGTTATGGAATTTTGTTAAAATTAATTAAGTGGCTTTTCTTATATTGAAGTGTTCGTTTAAATTTTTTTTAATTTTACCCTAAAATTTTGGGATGTTACAAGTTGGTATCAGAGCACAGCTTGAGAAAATCAGGCTCACTTAGTGAGTTCTGGACTCAAGTTGAGGCTTAAGAGTTTTCTTAAAACATTTTTACGAAAGAAATATGTTTTATGAAGGGTGAACTGAAGACACAGTGTGTACCGCCAGCCGACGCCAGTATGAGAAAAGGGTTAAGTATTTAATATTGTGGATGTTAAAAAAACATATGGTATATGTTTGCTGAAATGCCTGGTAGAGATCACACATTGTTGTATTATTATCTGCTATTTGCTAATAGAACTGTATGCTAGTGCCGATAGGTTGCTTAGAGATTTCCACTAAGTTGTATACAATATGGACTGAATAGTCATAGAATGTGTGAGTTGACCTTATTGCATGTTCCTTGTTTGGTTGTTGCCTTAGGGAAGATTCTCTTATTTGAAAGACTGTTTAGTTCGATATTGTATACAACTACGTTTGCGAAACAACCTGTCATCACTGGAGGAAGTTCCGTCTTAGTTAGAATAGCAGGGTGGGGTGGGATTCCAAGTATTCCTAGAAAGGTTAACATATGCCTTGTAAGGGCATATGTGTTAAAATTATCGGTGAGAAGCGAATTGGATATTTCGAGACGGGTCTTGGAACGAACATGGATAGGTGTGGAAGGTAGTAGTAGAGCTCCTACTATCGAAAGCACAGGATCCACGTTCGAGTCGGGAGTTCGTCACGAAGGATCCAAGGAGCTGAGTATGTGAGTGTCTAGCATAATTAACTTAAATGCTAGTGTAATGTGGTAAACTTTTATCCATTCAATTTTTGAATGTTGATTGTGAGGTTCAGTAGGAACAATTAAGATGCGATCATACCAGTTTGGTTGGACCGATCATGCTTAAGTTGATTACTGAGCTTAAAGACTGTTGAAAGGGAGAATGCCAAAATGCTATTGTGGTAGCTATTTTTCATGCAACTAATGGGCGCACAAGTCAGACAGGGACTAGAGGATGCAAGGGTGACTTTTCCAACTCACGGTCAAAGAGGTGCAAGCGGCGCCTGAGATGATCGCGGGTATTTTTGAGTCAACTCTGTACATGCCTAGTGCTGTGTAATAGTGGGGCTACCTACCCTTGTATTGATCTTGCTTGAGTGATTGATCAGGTTGTGTGGGTTGAGAGTTTGGATCACTCACTCGTGATTGAGGTAACTGACGATAGAGGTGTTGACTAGGGTCGCAAGCGGATGAGTAACATATGGTGGTTGATGTAAACATCTTTACATTATCGAAACATGTTTATTGAGATAGTGTTTGCCCCCGATGCAAGTTGTTGGCTGACCAGAGTGGGCTTGTTTTTCGTTCGAGAGTAAGGGCTCGTAAAAAATATTTATAAATCGAATAAACAGACTTGGACTTTAGTCCAAGTGGGAGAGGAATACAAAATTAAGGGAACAACATGAATATTATATTGAATCGATGAAATTATTAAAATTATAGTAACACGTCAATATATTTAATTCATTACTACAACTTTATATTAATACATTAAGAAAAGTTTACAGAACTACTAACCTAAACCAGAGAATCAGAAAGAAGCGAGAAAAGATCTTCTACACTCCAATCTTTGTCATCATTAGGTTGACTTGTACCTTCCCGAGGATTTGGAAGTGGTATGCTTTCAGTTATTGGAGGAGGAGCTCCAAGGTATGGGGTCTCGATAGGGTTGGAACCTGTAACCCCATGATTAGGGGCTAAATATTGACTCATTTGGGGCGTGTGTAAGTAGGGCAGTGATGAGGAAGGGCTCTAATTCAGAACCAGTTGGGGGTAGCTATAAGAAGGAGGAAACCAGGCTAGGTCACCTACAAAGCCTCAAAAATTCTCCTCACTCGTAGGCTCGAGTAAACCAGGGTTAATACTACTCATACCAGAATTAGATAGTAGAGATTGCTGCTGTGTATGAGTTCTTGATGAAGTTTCCCCCTTTTCCTGAATTTTTCTTTTCCTAAATACAACCTTATGAGAAGCTTGTATTATCTTCTTTGTGCCTTCTGTTAAACCAGATTGTGACCCTTCAATTATCAGTTCTTTTTCCTTTTTAGGTTGGGTATTAAATCTCTCGACAATTCTGCTGCATCGTAAAAATCGTTACCAAATTCATGTGGCACAAATAAATTTAGTAATTACAATTTTATGATATAAAGGAATTAAAAAAAATTGTAATTCTTTACCTCAGCATGATCAATAAGAGTTTTCAGACTCTTAAGTTGTCGTTGGGGCCAACGTTTGATACCTAAATCTCTACAGCATTTCTTCAACTGTGTTGTCCCAGTGTTAAGATCAATTGCAGCTCGTTTAATTGGTTTATTAAAAATGTTCAGCTATGATTTCTTTACTTAATCCATGCCTAGAACTGCTTCCACTACTACCTGCTATGTTTTCTAAACTCGAAGGTTCGAATCCAGTTGTATCATTATTATTATGGATCATTTGAACATGATCCTGATTTTTTTGACCCAAAGATGGACATTGATTCATCAAAATTAGTGGCCTCTATCGGTAATAATTGTTGGTTTTCAACTAAAATCTCAGGATTCTGAAATCCTTCTAGATTCCTTTGAATCAACCGAAGATGATCTTGATATTGAAAACCAACCCCAAACTCGGGATTCAATTCAATATTTATGTTATGAGTCCTCTGTAATTGATTCTCATCCTGAATACCAGCCATGAATTGTTGATTCATGGGGACAAACTCACTGCTTGTTGGGTGCACGTCCATGAATGGATTGTACACAGTTAGACCATCCACAAATGGGTCTACAAATAACACATGTCAAATGATAAAACAAAATAGAATACTTATAAATGGATCATTCAAAAGAATTTAACCTAGTAGAAGGCATGGAGTCTGATCAAGTGCAAAGTCAGATGCATGCACCGGATCATCTGAGTTAATGTTCAACTCGGGAAAAATTTCCGGCTCATCGTGGAGATGCTCTATTGGTAGTATATCTGGAAGACTGTACCATAATTCAAAATCAAACAAAACATTAGAAAGGTAATCGAAGTATGGATGATAGATGTCTAAAATGTTAGAGTCACCAAACTCTATTAAGAATTCTTGGTTTGAAGTACCCTCTCCTTGCGGAAAACCAGGTCCAGGGTTCGACAGATCGCCCATTGAAGATATGTTTTCCATGACTCGGCTTTAAATATGAGTTTGTTTACGAACAAACTAGTGATAAAAGAGGATGAGAGTGAAAATGAATGATACTACATACCTGTATATATAGTATCTTGCAGCTGGAACCGAAAGGACACACGGAACTGAAAGGACACCTCACGTTTTAATTACCAAAATTCAAACTAACTACAGTAGATGCGACTTTCCACTACCCTAAGTGACATTTTTTCAAAATTCTCTGCTTGACTCTGGTGAGAACGAGATAATAAAGAGACTTTTGAAATAAAACAAAATTTTATGTCTCCATATAATGGAAATAGTTTAAAGAGTGTTCAGTACTTCAAAAAAAAAAAACTTACAAAAGATGATGTAAATTTTATATTTCGGTGGAACACAAAAATTTGGAGATTCTACAAAAATAGACTTATTTAGCCAAAAAGTATTTAAAAGAAATGTTGAATTGAGGCAAATGTGTGTTGAAATATGACGAATTCATATAAATACGAAATAGTGTTAAAAATTAGGTGTTGCAAGTTAACTAGGTTAACTATGTATATAGGTAGATTAGAAAGTACTAAATATGTACTGTAGATAGTAGCCGGTCAAGTCGATGTGTGGGACTGTGAGAAACAGTTAGAGTTTTTTTTGTACATCTAGAGTAATTAGAAGAAAAGAAGTATGGAGTGAATGAGAATAATAAGACCTTAAGCATTATTACAGAGGTATGTGAATGTTGAAAGGGAAAGATAATTAAATCTTGTAAAGGTTCGGCAATAAGACGAGGAGGTTTTTTGAAGGACATAAGGACTCGATGGGAAATACATAGAGGAGTTCGAGAATGCGGATTTCGGGACGAAATCCAAATAAGTGGGGGAGACTTGTAAGACCCGTATCCTGATTATAACATATACTTAAAATAAGAGTGTTAGGAATTATATGATTTTTGGTAGTTATAAAGCTAAGAAAAACTTTAGTTACAATTTCATATGAAAATCAGCATTTTGTGTCGTTTTTAGAAAAATCATAATTAATTCTAGGAAACTCGTTTGGACCTCAAACCAATGCACAAAGTTTACAAATTGAGTCTAGTATAATTACCAAAAAATAATAGTAAGCTTGAAAATCACATTATCTATGGTAAAAAAATGCAATCTTTACTGATTAGTTCGGAATTGACAGATTAGATAGTCTGTTTTTAAAAATTCATAATAAATCATAGAAAAATCATATAAATACGTAAAATACATCCCTGGAAAGGTATTGAGATAAATTTCTGGAATATCAAATAAAAACGTGAATTTCATGGGTTTAAAGTCGGCTAAACTAGTCTTGAACAGACTGATTCTAGAAGGTATTAATTTCAACAAAGTTATATTATTAAAATCTTTTGTCAAAAGTGTCATGCCATTTTTTATTCAAGAATTCAAGTATAAATACCCCTCAAAACATCTCATAAACCACACAACTAAATCTCAATCCAATATATAGAGGTTTCTAAGCACTAGAATGTAAGCAAGTGAGAGGAAGGAAGCTCAAAAGCCTAACGAAGGAGTTATAGATCTCGACTACGGGTCATAAGGTAACTACAAACCTTTCTATAGTTTAATTAGGTATTGTAAAATAATTTTTGTATTAAGAAGTAGAATATGTAATAAGTATAACATATTCATTTCCAACAATAGTAAATAAAAACCTTAAAAACGTCGTTATTATAACAATTCGTAATTCTGAAAATAATACCGATTGATTTACTTACGAGGACGGTGCCTAGGCCGATTACTTGGGATCTGGTTGTTGGATTTTCCGAAAGGCTAAAATGCTGAAAGGATCCTGCCACCCCATCTAATCTTCTACCTGGCCGTTCTTTACTTGATAAATCATAGAGTATCATGTTAGAATTATTGAAGGGTTTTATGATGCGACTATAATATAGTTAAGGATTAAGAAATGATAGATTTCTTATTATGTTAACAGTTAAAGTTGAAAGGAAATACAAAGGCGAGAAAGATAAACGATATAGCCAACTACAATCAGGTGAGTCTTCTCACTATACTATAGGTGATATTGCATGCGTAGGAAGGAAGATATGTTAGACTAAGGTGATCTTACATGTTATGGTAATTGTATGAATTAATGCTATGATAATGATTGTTTGTGGATGGAACGGGATAGCCCGCGAGCCAATAGGCGGAACGGGAATAGCATGGGAGTCATTAGACGGAACGGGAAAATCCTGCGAGCGATAAGACAGAACGGGAACTGCCCGTGAGTCTTCAGCGGAACAGGGATAGCCCGCGAGTCTCACAGAAATATGAATGGTTATGATGTGTCGTATGTTATGTGATGGATCGTATGGTATTTTGAGGAACTCACTAAGCTCCGTGCTTACCCTTTCCCTATATAAACTACTGTTTCAGGTACATCAGGTACCCTGGATGGCAAGGCGTGACGTGTATACACTGTGCTGCTTCATTGGAGGACTGTTTTTGAATGGATGTTCCGCTATGTTGTGATTTCATTAACTTTTATTAATCCTGGGATGTTTTCATTAAACTTATAAGTTATGGAATTTTATTAAAATTAATTAAGTGGCTTTTCTTATATTGAAGTGTTCGTTTAAATTTTTTTTAACTTTACCCTAAAATTTTGGGATGTTACACAGCAATGCTAGATGTCCATCTGTATGCCCCTACATTATCATAATCACAATGTGTGACATATCTTAAATGTAATTTTTAGTTCTTTAAAAAGTGATAATATACTGAAATTCTGAAATGTAAAGAACATTGAGTAAATTAATTTAAAATATTAAGTGGTAATTACTGGAGCAAATATGATTCTGAATCTCTGTCCACCAATACAAGTCTCTTCTGTTCCAGAAGCTTTGGTACAACCAAGAGACCAATCATCTATAGCCATAAACCAGAAAATAAAATTTAAAAAGAAGTCTGATAATAAGTAAATAGAAGTAAAGTTCAAGGGTACTTTCGGTAATAGGAAAATATAAAGGTTCTAACCTTTTCTAATGCGACTTATGGTGTTTTCATGGGCTAAAAAAAAAAGCATCAGGATTCGTCTTCTGGACAGTGGAAAGGCCTGAGAAAAGAACAAATTGACCATTAAAGGCAATATAACCTAAAAGTTATAATTCTCATAAAATAATTCAGATTATTTACTTTTTAATTTTTCTTACCTTCAACATGATCACGATGATGATGAGTGAGAAAGACGGTTAACTTTCGTGGTAAGGCAGCAACTATTTCTGCAAGCTGGTTGTTAAGTGTTAGCATCCAAATAGCATAAAACTTACCAAAATAAAGAAAATAAAAGATGAAAGAAGAATAAAAAGTAAAATTTTGATACATGAAACTTGTATTAATATATTTACATCTTTATTAAACTCTGATCGACAACCAGGATCTACTATCATTGCTCATGACCTCCATTATCTGATATAGCAATCTGTTGAAGAGCATAAAGAAACAGAAACATAAATTCATTAGTGATTAATTTAACCCTCAAATCAAATCCCCAAAAAATTGGTACACAGAAGCTAGAAATACCCACTCGATATCTACTCAGGTATAGCTTGAGTGGCTCGATGTAATCTTCAAACCAATAATCTGTCAATCAAACCCTAACTTTATTAAAATCTGCAATTGAAACCATACCTTCGTGGGCCGGTGATTACAAGAGGTGATATAGATAGAACATTTTATGTTAATTTTTATTTTTTAGAGATTACACATTGTTATTAAAAAGATATTGCAGCTAAATGTAAATGTAAATTGATACAACAACATACTTATCTACTTTGTTCCCTACTAATAACAATTGAGAATATACCACCATAAAGAAAACTACTTAGGCATAAAAAGGATACGTTGAAGTTTATATCTATCATTTTCAACTTCATTTCCCTTTTTGGCAAAAGTATTTTTGCACCAAGTTACCGCACTGAACTGCAGTTGGTTTCATTAAAATCCACAAAAAAGTTTAGAATAAGCACAAAGAAAAATAATAGGATATAAAAATGATATCTTGAAGTTCAGGTCTATCAATTTAAATTTTCCTTGCTTTGTTGTTGAAATTTTTTCAGACCAGGGTAGCACAAAGCAATTGATTCAATTAAAATCCATCAGCAAAATTAGAATGCGCACAGCTAGATAAAAATGATGTAGCGACTGGAATTACATAAAAATCTATCCAATAAAAGTTTTGGAAAAAACTAATAAAAACAATATTTTATTAATGATAGGCATAGTGAAGCGTTAGGAAAGCAATGACGTTTTTAGGGTTCCCTCTTGATGGATTCAGAAGCATTTGTTATTCAATTTACAATGATTCTAAAGTTGCAACTCCTTTAGGGTGTGAAATTATCCTCTATTCTAGGAATCTATTTGGGTTGAAGCAGGTAATCAATTGTAATCAATTTGAGTCTCTTGGAGATTCCTATTTTGTACATAAAGGATCTCTATTGCATATTTCAGAGATAAATTTATGTTTTGTCTATGAAACCCCATTAATGAGCAATAGGTTAAAAAGGAGAAAGGAACATAGAAATCATGTGTACCGCTTGAGAATCTGCATCACGGCAGGTAGGCTTTTCCCAAGCAAGCATCGTATCGAAGCGCAACCTACTGAAGGTTCCTTCCCTAATTGTCTGTTCCATGTCTTTGCATATTTCATAGAGCGCTTTCGAGGAGCAATATTCCACTAATTTCCTCGAGTATTGTCGCTGTTGATTTCCAGCCTCCATCTAGAAGCCCTACATTCTAGATGCCACCATTGTTGACAAAGCTTAAGGTGGCAAATTTGATCTTCTCTTCCAAGAATTCAATGTGTTCATATAGTATAGATTTAGTGGCTAGTTTAGCTATAAATAGAGGCTTAAGTTTCAGTTCTTAGACATCCCAAAAACACACCACAAACATATAGAGTTAGAGAGAAACACTTAGAATGTAAGTGTTAGAGAAAGGGTTGGTTTTTTGTAATAGTCGAGTGTGAGAGTTGCTCCTCCTATTGTAATTCTGTTCTAGTGTTGAATAGAAGAGTTTTCCGATCCTAACAAGTGGTACCGGCGAACTGGTTTTTCCGGCAAACCTTTGACCGGACTTTTGGAGGTCTTCAGGTGGTCGAAAAATTCCGAAAAAAATATTTTCGGAATCGTGGGAACGAGTACTTTACAATGGTGTGCCCGGAAATCGATTTTGAGGAAAAAAATTTTCGACCAAAAAACGATCGGTACCGAAACGAGGCTGTAGCGACACTGTAGCAACACTGTAGCAAGTTTCAGAAAACTGCATTTTGGCCCCCTGAAATTCCAGAAAGTTGCAAACAGGTCCCTCTAATTCTATAAAACTCCGTTTTGGTCCCAGTTTTTTCTGAAAGTTACAATTTTGGTCCTTATACTTCTGAAAAGTTTCAGAAAGGTCCCTATGTTTCAAAACCTTCTAGTTTGGTCCCTGTAATTCCACAAATTACAGATTGGCCCCTATACTTCTTAAACATTTCAAATTGGCCCATAATTTTTTCAGAAGTTCATTTTAGTCTGAAAAAATATATCCCACCTATTTCGACCCTTTCGAAAATAACCGTGATCTCGGTTTTGCCTAATTCCATCCCAAAATTTCACAAAACGCAAACTACGAAGTCTTTCTCATGGAATCTACAAGTTCGGATATAATGGTCCGACTTACGCCCACAAATTATAATATGTGGAAGCCGAGGATGGAAGATTTATTGAATCTAAAGGATCTAGCAGAACCTTTAGAAACCAAGGGCGTAAAACCTGAAAAGACAACAGTCGACGTCTGGACGAGAATGAA
The DNA here is from genome assembly GCA_023525715.1 of Cichorium intybus. NCBI lineage: Eukaryota > Viridiplantae > Streptophyta > Magnoliopsida > Asterales > Asteraceae > Cichorium > Cichorium intybus. The sequence continues at coordinate 67,809,125 of CM042010.1, read as the reverse complement.
TAAGAAAACCGTGGCACAAATTCGACAATGGATTGACCACAGTGTTTTTCATCATGTTTCTCAAGAAACAGACGCATACAAACTCTGGGAAAAGCTTGAGAGTATGTATCAAGCAAAGACTGCACGCAACAAGACCCTACTAATGAGGCGCCTGGTAAACCACAAGTTACGAAGTGGTACATCCATAGCCGAGCATACGAGTCAGTTCCAAGATCTCGTAAATCAGCTCAGTTCTGCCGAATGGGTTCTCAAAGATGAGGAGCAAGCAATATTGTTGCTAAGTTCTCTACCTGATCATTGGGAAACACCAGTTCCTCTAACATTGTTGGTATCGGTGATGTACATATAAAGACCAATGTAGGGTGTACATTGGTGTTGAAAGATGTTCGACATGTTCCGGAGCTAAGAATGAATATTATCTCAATTGGAGCTCTTAACCTTCAGGGCTATGACAACCACTTCGGAAATGGCAACTGGAAGTTGTTAAAAGGCATTATGGTCATTGCAAGGGGAAAGCTTTGTGGTACTATTTATAAGTCATATGCAAAGTTGATTCAACCAAGTCTCAATACAGTAGAAGAAGAGACATCACCAAATCTGTGGCATAGAAGATTAGGCCACATGACTGTGAAAGGGTTAACAACTCTTGAAAAGAAGAAGTCCATTTCCATGGAAAAAGATGTTGCCCTGGATCCTTGTGAATACTGCTTATTTGGGAAACAACACAGAGTTTCCTTTAGCTCCACAAGAAATAAGCGCTCTGAGTTGTTGAGCCTTGTCCACTCCGACGTATGTGGACCCAGTGAAGTAGAATCTCTTGGTGGAAGCAGGTATTTTGTGACATTCATCGATGATGCATCACGAAAGGTATGGGCTTACTGTATCAAGTCAAAGGATCAAGTATTTGATCATTTTAAAGCTTTTCATGTAATGGTGGAAAGACAAACTGGCAAGCAGTTGAAATGTCTCAGATCAGATAATGGAGGTGAGTACTATTCTCGTGAGTTCTCCACATATTGCACAAAATATGGTATCAGGCATGAAAAGACTGTCCCACGTACCCCACAGCATAACGGTGTAGCAGAACGAATGAATCGTACCATTGTTGAGAAGGTCTGATGTATGATCAGTGCGGCTAAACTACAAAAGCCATTCTGGGGTGAAGCTGTATTGACAGCTTGTTACCTTATAAATAGGTCACCTTCAGTTCCATTGAATTTTGAAGTTCCAGAAAAGATATGGACAGGTAAAGACATAACATATTCTCACTTGAGAGTATTTGGGTGCAAGGCGTTTGCACATGTGTCAAGTCAATTGCGGAAGAAGTTGGACCTCAAATCCACTCCATGCATCTTTATTGGATATGGAGATGAAGAGTTCGGGTACAGGCTATGGGACCCAAAACTAAAGAAGGTTATTCGAAGCAGAGATGTTGTTTTCTATGAAGACCAGTATTATGATTTCAAGGCATCGATTAACGAGCAACAAAGCTTCAAAGTTCCAGAAATGATATCTGAAACAAAAGATGATGTTCCGACCGATGAACAGAATAATGAAGTTGATGATGAAGATCGAGGAGGTGTTGAGCAGGGGGAGCTTCCACCTCTTGATAATTCAGAGTCATTGCCAGATGTTTCTAATGAAGAAACTCAAGTTCGATCTGATCGAGTTCGTGTTCCTTCCTCAAGATACCCAACTTCGAACTACATCCTTCTTACCAGCGAGGAGGAGCCAGAGAGCTTTCAGGAAGCTCAATATCATATTAACAAAGCTAATTGGCAGAAGGTCATGGAAGAAGAAATGAATTCTTTGCAAAAGAATCAAACATATGAGTTGGTGAAACTTCCTAAAGGAAAGAAAGCCTTGAAAAACAAGTGGGTTTTCAAGTTGAAGAAAGATGGCAAAGGAAACATTGTGAAGTACAAGGCAAGACTCGTTGTCAAAGGATTCCAACAAAAGGAGGGAATTGACTTTGATGAGATTTTTTCGCCGGTTGTGAAGATGATGTCGATTCGAGTCGTGCTCGGATTGGTAGCCAGTCTAGATCTTGAACTTGAGCAGATGGATGTAAAAACACCTTTTCTCCATGGTGATTTGGATGAAGAAATATACATGGATCAGCCCGATGGGTTTAAAGTCCCAAAGAAAGAGCATCTCGTCTGCAAGTTAAAGAAGTGCCTTTATGGTCTTAAGCAAGCCCCAAGACAGTGGTACAAGAAGTTTGACTCATTCATGGTAAGTCACGAGTACAAAAGAACTGTTGCAGACCACTGTGTGTACATGAAGAAGTTTCCAGATGGGAAATTTGTCATCCTTTTGCTCTATGTGGATGATATGCTAATAGTGGGTCAAGATGCAACCATAATCAACAACTTGAAGAAGGATTTGTCTAAGTTCTTTGATATGAAAGACTTAGGCCCAGCTCAACAAATATTGGGCATGAAAATTATCCGTGATAGAGAATCAAGAAAATTGTTCTTGTCACAAGAGGAGTATGTTGAACGTGTGATTAAAAGGTTCAACATGGAAAACGCCAAGCCTGTTGGCACTCCGTTGGCAAATCACTTCAAGTTAAGTAAGAAAAATTCTCCTTCTTCTGATAAAGAGAAAGAAGAGATGAAGAAAGTCCCTTATTCCTCAGCCGTAGGAAGTCTTATGTATGCGATGGTGTGTACAAGGCCAGATATTGCTCATGCTGTTGGTGTCGTGAGTAGATATCTAGCAAATCCAAGAAAGCAACATTGGGAAGCAGTCAAGTGGATACTGCGATACCTGAAGGGTAGTTCAAAACTATGTTTGTGTTACGGGGGAGCAAAGCTAATCGTGAAAGGTTATACAGATGCTGATATGGCAGGAGATCTTGATAACAGGAAATCTACATCAAGTTATGTTTTCACTTTGGCAGGGGGAGCTATCTCTTGGCAATCCAAGTTACAGAAGTGTGTAGCACTGTCAACAACAGAAGCCGAGTATATTGCTGTCGTTGAAGCTGGGAAGGAGCTTATATGGTTAAAACGGTTTCTTCAAGAATTGGGGTTTCCACAAGCAGAATACATCATTCATTGCGACAGTCAGAGTGCTATGGACCTGAGCAAGAATTCGATGTACCATTCCCGCACTAAGCATATCGATATCTGTTATCATTGGCTTAGAGAAGCAATCGAGAGAGGAGAATTGAAGTTGTCAAAGATCAACACAAATGACAATCCTGCAGACATGTTGACCAAGGTGGTGACACAAGACAAACACAAACTATGTGCTGACATAGTTGGGCTAAGGATTGTTCAACAGAGGCTGGAGGGGGAGATTTGTTGATTTCCAGCCTCCATCTAGAAGCCCTACATTCTAGATGCCACCATTGTTGACAAAGCTTAAGGTGGCAAATTTGATCTTCTCTTCCAAGAATTCAATTTGTTCATATACTATAGATTTACTGTCTAGTTTAGCTATAAATAGAGGCTTAAGTTTCAGTTCTTAGACATCCCAAAAACACACCACAAACATATAGAGTTAGAGAGAAACACTTAGAATGTAAGTGTTAGAGAAAGGGTTGGTTTTTTGTAATAGTCGAGTGTGAGAGTTGCTCCTCCTATTGTAATTCTGTTCTAGTGTTGAATAGAAGAGTTTTCCGATCCTAACAGTCGCTTCTCCCCTTTCCATCCGACTTCAAAATCTTCGACCAATACGCGCACGGATGTCTTTAATTTCTTGCAAACTCGATCAAAATCAACATTAAATTCAAAAAACTCACCAATTTCTCTATCGATCCAAACAAAAACCGGCGATTAGTTCCGTACAGGGCACGTCGTCGGGAATTGAAGACAGATCCTTCGTCCTCTCTTTTTGCTAATTTTGAATCATTTACTCGATTTTTAGATTATAAGAAACAAAATCATAGCAATTTCGGAAATAGTAGCCGAAGATTGAGAGGGATGCAAGTGGGGTTTAACAGCAACATGGCCGTTCATGACTGGAAATTTGTTCGTTAGTTCTTTCAATCTCTCCTTCCTCTAACCGGAGGTGGCAAAACGATTACCGCCCATGTCTCAATCAACTTTTTTGTCGAAGGCAGTAGAGATGGCGGAAGATGAGAGGGTTAGAGGGAAAGAAAGAAACGGAATAAGCTCCTCGAATCAAACTCTTTCGATCTTAATTTTCGGAGGCTGCTTCTTCTATATTTCAGTTCGAAAGACCAAGATTGATTGGAACTTGTGGTTGCTTGCAGCAAAGACAGCAGCAAAGAAGGAGGAGAGGTGACGTGAAGGTGGGTGTCAAAGAGACTTATACGGTTTGAGGGAGGAGGTGAGGTGTCGAGAAGAGAGGGAGAGGTGGAAGTGGCGGAATGCTATTGGCAAAAAGGAGGCACCTCGCTAAAAACCTCCAAAACCTCCAAACCCCCTAAAAAGAAAGTTGTGTTTTAATATATAGAGTAATATGGGAGTTTTTAGCGGGGTGCGTTTGATTTACCAATCGCATTCCACCAACACCCATCTCCCTCTTCACGACACCTCGACTCCATCGCTGTATCCAATACGCCACATACCTGCTTCTTCCGATACCTTTTACTAATCTCTATCTACGAAATCCATATCCCCTTCCTTTCGCTGCCATATTGATCTTCTTTTCCCTCTCGATCGTTTTCGGTATAAAAGGTAATTCTTCAACTTAGGTTTCAAGCTTTTCGGAGTTTCAATCTTTGGTGTTTAATATTTTCGATTTCAGACGCTGAGAATGGAATAAAAACCATGTACAAGAACAAAGAGAAGATCGAATCCATAAAAGCTGCACCGAGTTGTGTCTAAAATGGTGAGTTCCGACCTCAACTTTTTAAATTTTGGTTCAATTTTATGCTTTGACAGTAACAGAGTCCTGCATCGCTTGCAACTTCCACAAATTTGATGTTGATTCGATTTGTTCATTGATTTCTGTAGAGAAAAGTTCAAGGATTTGTGTTCTAAATGGAGTGAGAGAATGGGAAATCGACATTTGGGTGTAGAATGGCAAGTGGGTTCAAACCCATTCTTTACAATTTGGTCAAAGAAACTAACTGCTTGATAGAGTTTACCGTCATTGCATAGCCCTCGGATCAACGTATTGAAAACTGGGCAATATGTGAGAATGATGAAGAAAGTTTGTGGGTTTTTATGGGTTTTGTTATGCGATTTCGTTTTGTGTTTATATGGGCATTTGAACGGTGGTTTTGTTGTGCAGATCACGGATTGATGATGATGATGACGAGAATAGTTTCGATACAACTGTGGGTTTTAATGAGCTAGAAGAGCCGATAGTTCAATTAGGATGGAGGATTACTTCAATTAGGGTTCAAATTTGCGGGATTTGTACCATTGTTTTCATATATGCAGCTTAGCTATAAGTTCAGGAATGGAGCGATTCACGCTTCTAGGGACGTCGGTTCCTTTAACGACCGCACTATAAAGAGTGTTTATACGACATAAGCAAAAAATGGCGGAAAACAAATGGGATCCGAGGAGAAGAAGGCTGCAGTTCATGAAGAAATCAAGAAAGTGAACCAGCTTCCTGCTCATAACACTTATGCAACTCATCGCATATGGGTTCTCAACAAAATTCTGCAGCTTTTATCTGTTCAGGTATGGATAAGAAAGTTGCTTTTGTACTTGATTGCTGACATGATATACATACCATACCATTGTACAATTTGTAATGATTTATTGAAGTAACTTGCTTCATTTCACCAATCAAGTTTATTTTCCTAAAAAAAATTCAGCAAAGGAAAAAACTTTAAATTTTGTAATGATTCTGTGCATTTGCTTAGTTAAAACCCAATCGGTTGATGCATGAACTGATGGTTTTATTTTATTTTTTCTTTTTATCTTTTTAAATCCAAAGGACGACATCACAAGACGAGGAGCTAGAGTTGCTTTTTGCAGGGCTTTCAATCTGAACTCTTTTGGCCAGTTACCTAAATATGCCTTATATTACATTCATACTTATTTCATAACATGTGTGCTTCATGGTTCATCTTTTCTGCTTTATTTGACTCACATAATTTCTTAGCATAGATTTGAAACAAGTTGCCGGAATTTCAACAGTGAGTTCCTGGATGATATACGGATTAGTCGTACCAAATTCAGTTTTATAGCGATTTTGAGTGGTCTTAAGTTTCCATTTTCCTTAACAATGTTAGTCTTATTCTCTATTCGATTTCTAGATCTGAATAATTGATAGTCTTGATTTGACTTTGTGGTTGTTTTTTCAGAGTTGAAACTGTAATTGGTGGTCACGATACACGTTGCACAATAGATGACTTGCGTGGTGGTGATTCTAAATATAATGCAGAAATGCTAATAGGTGTGTTATCAGGAGAAAAAGGATCTATTGTTGATGCTTTTGTAAGTCCTTAAATTGCTAAATATATACTTTTACATGCTTTTCACTTCTATCCACTTTTTTTCATCATACAACTTCCATTTAAAAAAATAAAATATATATATATATATATATATTAATATTTGACTTTTGAGTATGTTACATGACAGGCATTCAATGCGGCTGCCGCCTTTTTGGTGAGTGGATTTGTAGACAGCTTAGGAGAAGGAGTGGTGGTGGCCCGTGAGACTTTAGAATCTGGAAAGGCAATCAAGACTCTTGATTCATGGATAGATATCTTCAATAAATCCATTGTAAGTGAGCTCTCTTAGCTAAAATTTTTTCTTTTTTATTTTTGGGCTAAATGGAAGAAATAGCAGCATACTTCCACTTTTATTTGTAATTATAACAACCTACTTTCATCTGCTTTTATGACGACGTTGTACTTCCAGTTTATTTCTTATCAAGGAATTGTACTTTGAAAAATCTACTCAATTGTGGTGTTATATTTTCGGTTTTGTTCTTATTAGGATATTATACTTTGGAAAATCTATCCGGATATTATACGTTGCTATTTCTCGCATTTAACCCTTTTATGTATTGTTTTCAACTTGGTGATGTATTGTTCCTTGATGCATTTGCAGAATGTGAAAGTGATGGCATGAAATTCAGTCACACAATGCTGGAGTTCGCCTCCCAACTTTAGGATATTTACCATAATATTTATCTGAATTTTGCTCATATTTATATATGGGCAGAAATGAGGTTGGTTTTAGTAATTTACTTTACGATTTTAAACATATGTGCTAAAGTTTAGGGCTGTTGTTTGTTTGTGTATGAGACAGGAAGGAAGCTAAATCAATTCATGCCTTTGAGGAATTAACTAATGATATGTTGGTACATTCTGTATCGCATTTTATTCAGTTAATTCTCTTCTGATTCTAAAATTTCTAATCTCATGACGTTAGTGTTGTAGGATGCTTCGACCTCTGGTGGAGGATTAATGGTGTATGACAGTAACTTTATACATGTGGAGAGGATTCCCTAAGAAGATCAGGCCTTGGGTAAACTATAATTCACCCCGGCCCATTAATGGTTAGTTCATGACCGCGGATTTAAAATGTATAAGCCACCAATCTTTATTATTATTATTATTATTATTATTATTATTATTATTATTATTATTATTATTATTATTATTATTATTATTATTATTATTATTATTTATTTATTTATTTTTGGTTCCAATTGTGTCTTGTATTTCAGGAAGAACCTGGGGAACAATTGTGTATTATATTTATAAATTATAAGTTTTCTTTAATTTTACTTAAAATTTAAAATTCTTCTTGGGTTTTTATTGTTTATGTTATCAAATTGATTTGAAGAGAAAAAGGAAATGAATGAAGCTCATAAATTAAGACTAAAATGGTCAAATTGACAAATTTGGTCAAATGTATCAAAATTGACCAAAATGGTCAAAATGACCAAATATTCTGTTATGAGAGCATAAAGTCATATTTCTTTACACTTGAGAAGTTTTTAATGAATTTCATAATTAAAAATGAAACAAAATGGTCAAATTGACGAATTTGGTAAAAAAACAAAACTGTCAAAAATGGACCAAAATGGCATAATGATAAAAAAAATTATGATTGAGGCATACACAATAGCAATGTACTCACATATCCTTATTGATAATAACAATATATAAATTGAAACTTTTAAGCATTTGACAAGTTTCATGTTATATATTGCTATTATTGGTAAAAGAATATAAGTACGTTGCTATTATTGATGAGAAATAAAGTACATTGTCTTCATGGCAGCAAGAAGAAAGTACATTGTTGCATATTTCGTAAAAAAAATATTGTTGCGTAAATTAGGAAAAAAAGATGAAACTTTACCGCATGGTAAATGAACATTTTTCCCTTACATTCCAAATCATTTTTAAGCCAGTTTTTTTGGTCATAACCCGTTAAGTTATTCTATCCAAATTAGGTCTAAAAGAAAATTAATGTACACTTCGTGAAAATTTACGGGATTTCTTAGTATTTTTATTCTTTATTTTTTGTTTTATAGATTGATGGAAGAATGTTGGTATCCAGATTTGGCAATAAGGCCAAAATTTTATGAAAAAATATTCCAAATTGACAAGATTGTTTGGCAATTGTTCAAAACATGGATGGTAGAAAGACGCCTTTAAGCTCCTATGGTAAATGGCCATTTTAACCCTCTGTGTGGAGTTTTTAGAGAGAATCAATGACTTTGATTAATGTTCTCAATGGAATTAGAAAAAAAATTTATGAAAATCCCAATCATGCCTGTTGTTTTTGATGATTTGCTACAATTCGAAGCATTAATGAAGAAGAAGCGGAACAATTTAGCCCAATTTCAGTCCTTCCTTTTGATAGTTTCAGTGTAATGAATGATCATTTGTGAACTGTGATACAAAATCAAATCATTAATAAAGAAGAAGCGGAACAATTTAGCCTAATTTAAGTCCTTGATTACGCACAGGAACACAAAGAAACCTTCTCTTCATTTCATCAAGTCCTTGCGAACATGAAAAGTATGTGTTCTATATCCCTTGATCCTTTTTTATAATTTCTTATTAATTCCTCATAAAACTCAAATTGATCGATTATTTCTATTCAATAGGACGAAACGCCATGTTTAAGCAACAAATTCAAGACTTTGAGATTCTCATTGAGGTACGGGATTGGTGTTTAGGAAACAGAAATATCGAATTAGATGATCTTGAATCGTTTCGTGAATAAAAAAAAGTTTTAGGACATCCCAAGCCGCACGTGCGTAGCACGAAGTTGCAACTAGTTAGTATTCAATATGGAGAATGAAACCTTTACTACTTATAGAAGCTTTCTGTCACTTGAAATATGTTTCAAATAAACAACGTCAAGTAACATACCGAAAAAACCCTAAGCTCTTAAACATGTGTTTGAATAAATGTCAAATGTGTAAAATTGCATGTTTTAGTGAATAAGACTGTTAACCTATTAACATTAGTGCAAATGAAATGAAAATAAGATGATAAAATTTTAATCCATTGGGTTAAAAATGAGTCCCAAATTATGTTTACTGAATGAGTCGTATTAATATATTAACAACCTTGATTAAAATGCAATAAATAGACAAAGTCAAATGGGTGAAAGTAGGCCAATGTGTTATTTAAATGTTTAAAAGTAAAATCTATTTGTTTAAGAAAAATCATATATTATATATATCAAGGTTGTAAAAATTGTTTGACGGTAGTTTGGTAGTCAAGTGGGGTTAAAGTTAATCGGGGACACTAAATTATAAAGGAATTTATTTAAAAGTATATAAATATAACAAAATAGGAAAGTTTGATTCGTTTTATTCCGACATACACATCAAAGATTATAGATTTGTTTATTTTCATTCTTTAATTTTGATTCTTTTCAGTTTTCTTGAGTTATTAGAGAGTGTTTATGTCGTCATTCAAAAATTAAAATATAAACTAAAAATTAAAAAATAGAAAATGACCGCCAACACTGATTAATTGGGCGGCAAGGACCGCCAATGCTGATATTTGACCGACTTTTGCAGCAAACCGTCAAGCTGGCCGATTAGGCCTAATCGTAATCGGTTGAAGACCGTCAAGCGCCTAATCGCCGATTAATCGGCTGTCAAAGCCGACTTCTGTAACATAGGTGACACGTCATATTCTTTTTATCAACTCCTCACTCCCTTAAAATCTAGGAAATTAGTATCTCTCACCACCTTTCACTCTCCAGAGTGTGTGTGCACATTGTGTATGTGGTGTGCAGAACCCGCAAAGAATTAGAGAAGTGCGGTGTTCCCGCACAAGGTTCATTGTCCATATAGGACACCTACTAGTACAAAAATGACACATGACCATACTTTTTTCTAAACTGTCCAACCACACTTTGGATTATTTGCATTGCTAAAGGTCACATAAAGGTCATTCATATATCAGAAGTTAAGATGTGCAAGTGTGCAGTGTCATAACCAACAAACATTAGAAATGGCTCTTAATAACAAACATAATTATGTTTTACAATTATTAGAGCGATGTTTAAGGGGAACATGGTTCATTGGCATTTTGATTTTTTCAGGCATGGTTCTAGACTATTTGTCATGATGTAGCTGAACTCTGTTAGGATCAAGACACTTAGCATACAAACACGAAACTCACACACTCAGCTCACAAATTAAGAACACAAGAATTTAACATGGTTCGGTCCAAAACTGACCTACGTCCACGGCGGGTAACTAGGAATTTATATTCAACTACATTGTTGTGGTGTGGTGAGGTACAAATGTTCTCAACTGAATGTCTCTATTTATATAAATGAGAAGGTAATGTGAAATGCATGTATGAACATATTTGATGAGTCTTTAGCCATAACCTTAGACTCACCAACCTTCACCAACCTTGGACTCACCAACCATTCACCAACCTTGGTTGATTTATCAAAGCCTTCACATATAACAATCTCCCACTTGAAGGCTTGAACATTGTAGTCTTTCTCTGCCATCCAAGTCTTGCAACGGACCTTCAAAAACATTTGATCTTAGCTCCTTCCTAGTTACCCCGGCCTTCTCATCAGTTAACCTGAAAGGCCCGTTAAAACTCTCATGAGTTTCAACATGTTCGTCATGACTTAAACTGTCCTTGACCCGTTCTCTATCCCTATCGGCTCCCACTGAAAACGAACTACCGAATCCTGGAACAATCTGAGAACAAACAACAACACTCTCCATATTTAGCAAGTTATCAAAATCGAAGAGACTTTTACAGTTGAAAACTGGTTCTAAATCCACTGTCGTCCTGGACCTATGATTGAAACACGACCTATGCTCCCACTGTTGCAAAACCCTGCAACTGAAACAATACTCTGTGCTCTTGTTGCCACAATATCCTTCGACTGTTTTTTCTGAACCTTTCCATGCTCGTTCAACCTGAATCTTCCTTGTAGCTCTAGGCTTCCTACTTGCAAAAGGTCACCCTCTTCTGCCCATGAGATTCTGTGAACCGGACTTTGTTTCTCTTCTGAACTAGAACGGTCACTCCCTCAGACGGTAATCCGACCATATACAGCGAACATTCATCGTTCACAAGTCTTACCTTTCCAAAGTCTCCAACTTTCAGATTCTGCAGTGCTTCACTGCTGTGGGTAGCATGAAATGAAGCACCAGAATTCTTGACCCAAGAGTCTTCACTGCCTTCCACTGAGTCCAAATGCATCAAACCCAGACACATACTCAGAAGCAGAATTTCCTCTATTTGGACATCGACTCTAAAGAATGTCCACACCTCAACGTCATGAATAACACCGAACTTTCTGATCCCGTGATTACACCTAAGTCTGCTGACTTTCTAATCACTGCTGGATCTACCGAAAACGGATTTTCTCTTAATTACTTGATCTGTTCATCCCATGATCTGTTCTTGAACCCGTGAAACTCTGATCATCGCTGGATTTGTCTGAACGTCTGATCTTCTGTAATTCTCTAATTTTCTCCCTTTACAAATACCACATCTTGAATTCTCTGACACATAAAGCCTCAATCTGCGTCTTCCACCAACTGTTCAATCTTTACTAAACGAAGCCTTGTCTGAACTTAACGACTGTTCTTGGCTCGTTATTTGCAAAATATAATCCCCACCCAAATTATTTTCTGGCTAAACTGTCCAAAATAAATGTTTGAGTGACTGTTTTGCGACTTTGACAAAGTTGAGGGACCAAACTGCAATTTTCCTGAAGTTCAGGGACTAAACTGCAATTTTCCCGAAGTTCAGGGACCAAACTGCAATTTTCCTGAAGTTCAGGGACCTGTTTTGTAAATTCTGGAACTTCAGGGACCTGTTTTGCAAATTCTGGAACTTCAGGGACCTGTTTTGCAATTTTTCTGGAACTTGAGGAACCTGTTATGCAAATTCTGGAACCTCAGGGACCTGTTTTGCAAATTCTGCTACAGTATCGCTACAGTACCGCTACAGTGTCGCTACAGTACCGCTACAGTATCGTCTTCTCCGGCGAAACTCCGGTGCTACAGTGTCGTCTTCTCTGGCGGACTCCGGCGCTACAGTGTCGTCTTCTCCGGCGATCTGGTTTCTTCCGGCCAACTTTCCGGCGAGTTTTGACCAACTTTGACCGGTGATTTGGAGGTCTTCCGACGCTCAAAAAATTCGAAAAAATATATTTTCGGAATCTGCGGAACGAGAACTTTCCAACGGCGTAAACCAAAATCGTTTTTGAGACAAAAAATTTTCGACCCAAAAACAGAAAATCACTCTCTGGAGCTATACCAACGCTCTGATACCATTTGTTAGGATCAAGACACTTAGCATACAAACACGAAACTCACACACTCAGCTCACAAATTAAGAACACAAGAATTTAACGTGGTTCGGTCCAAAACTGACCTACGTCCACGGCGGGTAACTAGGAATTTATATTCAACTACATTGTTGTGGTGTGGTGAGGTACAAATGTTCTCAACTGAATGTCTCTATTTATATAAATGAGAAGGTAATGTGAAATGCATGTATGAACATATTTGATGAGTTTTTAGCCATAACCTTAGACTCACCAACCTTCACCAACCTTGGACTCACCAACCATTCACCAACCTTGGTTGATTTGTCAAAGCCTTCACATCTAACAAACTCGTCATCAAACTCCACTAGATAACCAGCACAACAGAATTACCCAACACTGACAAGATTATGTTTTAGCCTAATAATGTAGGCAACTCAAAGAATTATGACGTTTCCATTGGTGAGGAGACTTGGTGAGGAGACTGTAACCAACTATTGATCCATTTGAGTCATTCCAAAATGTGAAATGCCCTCCATGTATGATTGTTTATTTGATATGTTTGTTGGATTTTTCAGTTGTCGATTATTTATTTGATAGGCTTGTAGGATTTTTGATATTTTGCTATAATATGAACAATAATTAGTTAATAAACTTTTCAATAATCAAGTGATGATGGTAAAGCTAATACATGTATTTTCACAAACAAAAGAAATATTATAGCGGGCAATGTGAAACCAATATTGCCATGTCTGAAATATCCCTAGGTAAGATAACATTTGAAAAGTTTTATTCTTCCAACTTCAAACTAATGTTTTTGTTTTGCTTCTTCACTTTATCTGCAGTACATTCGGTTCATTCAGTTTTGACGTCTATTCTTCGAATTTCAAATTATCAGTTCTTTTTCTGTTCTTCTTCTTTAACTCCAAATGTGTTTCTTTTGGTTCTAGCTTCGTATCATTCAAGTACAATGCATGTCAAGAAGCAAATCTTTATAGCTTTGTAGAGTTAATTTCTTGTCTAACCATCTGAAATGTTTACAGTATTTTCTCTTGTCCTGTAAAAATACCACGTTAAACATAGATAAATTAAATAAAAATATGAGTTACAAAAACGTTAAACATACACAAACATTTAAATTAAGGCATCCCAAAAACTTTCTACCAGGGTTCAAGGGAGTCCATGGTGTAATGAACGGAACTTTGACATCATAGTGACACATTTAGATTTTATCATTCCATATCAACCTCATCCTCATCGAGTAGCTTGATAGAAATGATGGAGAAGGTTTTTAGAAGAAGAAGAAAGCGAATGACCTGATATAAACTTGCTCCTTCGGGATTGTAAAGAGTGAATGTCTACCTCGTGAACATCTCACAGGTACCATCTCATAACGATCAACACATGTGTGCGTTACATTTATGGATGTGTTTTCCCATGCAACTATTAGTGAAAACCACAAATCATTCACGTCATTTACAAGGTTATTTATTAAAGCTTTCATTTCTCATGCAACTGTTCATATTGTATTTCATTGTTAATGCAAACCATGAATTACTGAGGACAGTTTGTGAGTTATATATATATATATATATATATATATATATATATATATATATATATATATATATATATATATATATATATATATATATATATATATATAGGGTTGGGTTCAACAATGGACTAAAATTATCCATGTTACCAAGGGACTAATCTCGATCGTCGGAATCGAAATCATCAACGACTAAAAATTAGGTTGTAAATTTTTTATATCGACGCACATGTAGAGGATTATAACAAAAAACCCACTTCATTTTTTTAGTTTTTTTAAATTTTCGAAAATATTCTTTTTCAAAAATAAAAACCGAATATACCAAAATTCATAATTTTTTGTCCTCTACAAATAGACATCCATATTGATATACAAAAAAAATAATTTTTTTTCATAAGTACAGCTCGTAGAGGATTATAACAAAAACCCACTTCATTTTTTTAGTTTTTTTAATTTTTCGACAATATTCTTTTTCAAAAATAAAAACTGAATATACCAAAATTCATAATTTTTTATCCTCTACAAATAAACATCCATATTGATATACAAAAAATAATTTTTTTTCATAAGTACAGCTAGTCTAGATTCATAATGTGAATCTGAACTGTAAAAATTTGAATATTAGTAATTATTTTACTTTTAAAACTTTTACTACTTCAATATTATAACCATTTATAAGTAATTTACTTGATTCACAAGTGGATTTACTCATATTTACACGAAAATTTACTCATATTCACATATCAATATCATATAGTATTGAGAATTTACTTAAAAGTTTTTTACTATTTCAATATTTTAACAATTTATAATGAATTTACTCTGATTCACAATTGAATTTACTTACATTCACACAAAAAATTTACTCAGATTCACATATGAATATCATATGGTATTTTAAATATACTCTGAAATATGAATTTGATTAATTTACTTAGAAAATTTTTAATACTTCAACATTTTAATCATTTATAATGAATTTACTATGATTCATAAGGTAATTCCATTTACATTCACACAAAAAACTATTTATATTCACATGACAATATTATATGTCATTGTGAATGCCAACAGTGAATAACAGAATAACAGTTCAGATTCACATGTGAATCTCAACTAGCGGAAAATTTGAATCTAAAGTGTAAAAATTTGAATATGAGTAATTAATTTACTTTTAAAACTTTTACTACTTCAATATTATAACCATTTATAAGTAATATACTTTATTCGCAAGTGGATTTACTCATATTTACATGAAAACTTATTCATATTCACATATCAAAATCATATAATATTGAGAATTTACTTAAAAGTTTTTTACTACTTCAACATTTTAACCATTTATAATGATTTTACTCGATTCACACTATAAATAATTTACATTCACACAACAATTTATTCAGATTCACATATCAATATCATATGGTATTTTAAATATACTTCGAAATATGAATATGATTAATTTAGTTAGAAAAATTTTAACAATTCAATATTTTAATCATTTATAATGAATATACTATGATTCATAAAGTTAATTCCATTCACATTCACATAAAAATTTATTCAGATTCAGATGACAATATCATATGTCATTGTGAATGTCAAAAGTGAACATAATAACAGTTCAGATTCACATGTGAATCTCAACTAGCGGAAATTTCGAAAAAAAATCATTTTTGTATATCAATATGGATCTCTATTTGTAGAGGATAAAAAGTTATAAATTTCTATATATTCAGATTTTTTTTTCGATAAAAAATAAGCCCTAAAAAATAAAAAAACGAAAAAAAACGAAGTGGGTTTTTTTATAATCCGGTAGATGCACGTCCACCGTAAAGTGTACAATCGTGTGGATGAGATTAGTCCTTTGGTACCATGGTTTATATTAGTCCCTTGTTGAACTTTTGCCTATATATATATATATATATATATATATATATATATATATATATATATATATATATATATATATATATATATATATATATATATATATATATATATATATATATATATATATATATATATATTATCGTTTGAAGATTTTGGATTAACAAATTTAAGTTTGAATTATTTCTTAATCCGAATATAATACGTAAACTTAAAACACAAGCCTTCAAGACCCAAAAATGGAGTTAAAATCTCAAAGGAGGTTAGGGTTTACGAACTAGGGGTTTTTAGAGTAGAGGAAGCTGACGGGAGTTGGCCTCCTAGGGTTTTGTGCTTTAAATAGGGCTCTAGGCCCGAGATCTAGGGTTTTGCACCCTGGCGCCGTCACATCACGATCTATAGCCGGTCACGTCGCGACCAGCAGGCACCCCTGCATGCACACAAAACCCTCCATCGCGTCATAAACTATACTTGGTCGTGCTGCGATGCCCCCAACTTAACCCACTAAATCATTAATTTAAAAGGAATACTCTTCGAAATCGAACCTGGAATATGGGTCTTACATGGTTGAAACGAAATTACCTTGCCTATGAAAGTGAAGGATCCACCGAGCTTGGTGATGACATAAGCAACGTTTGTAGGTGCGCTGTCGAGGGCTTTCAAGAATCCTTATGACTCGACCAAGGGTTCTAATGGTGGAGTAGGTCGTGTAAAAATGAAATCGACGACGAGTATTACGCCACCCAAAGATGAATGTGAGAAGTTGAGACCGACCACCTGAGAAAACTTTATGGGTCAAGTAACACCATAGCGGTAACAAAATCATTGATATTTTAGACTAATATTCAGAACATTTCCTTGGTCACCATGGAATTTGAGTTACAGAAGGATGATGGATTATTGTTCTTATTCATGAAGCTTGGTGGGTAACATTAATGGCGGAAAAAAGTCATAAGGTGTTATGATTTTGTGAAATTGTAGAGGTATAAAAATCAAGAGATAAAAAGAGAGAGAAATGGAGTTGCAGGAAACGCCAATGATTACATACCCTAATTGATTTTAATGACACACAGTTAATGACATCAATGACATGGCAGTGTATACCAGCTTTAATAAGTCGTGGTCTCTTATAAGCTGGTCACACCAAAGTTTATGCCCATAGACAACAAAAAAAATACTTTATGGATATTTTAAAACAAAACTTAAGACTTCATAGGGATACAATGTCATTTTGGCTTTGTAAAAATAGATGTCGATATACCTATACTAGTCAGACTTGCCAACATTGTTCTCAAAATATCATACGCGGTCTTCATCAAATGTCAAATCCAACAACATCATAGCCAATGTCAAAGTCATTCAAAACCCACCCTAATACATCTCTAAAACGACCCAAATAACTCTTGTAAGAGAAATTGAGAATGCCAGAAAAATATCATAAATTAATATTAGTTTTTTGTAATATGTATATGCACTTGTTTAATGAAGAACAATATTATATTTTTTTGACCTAACTATGTCAACTTGTTCATTTTTATATTTAGAAATCTGTTACGCGAATTTTGTCAATCAACCTAAATGTTAACACAAACGTTTAGCATTCATCATTGGTGAGAAAATACAAATTGAGCAAAATCACACTTTCTTGAAAAATAAATCGAACTCTCAGTTACAAAACTTTAATAATTATTTCTTTCAACCGTTAAGCTGAAAAAAATAATAAACTACGAGTTGCTTTTACCTTGTCTTGCACCATCCCCAATGGGATTCAATGAGGAGTTCAACAGATGATATGACAATTTAATGACTTGAACTCACCATTGTGGGTTGCATTTAATGAAATGCAGTTATATCCCATAAAACGGTGGTATGAGAAATTTATTTCTTTTTACGTTTAACTTTTATTTAAAGTGTGTGTGTACACACACTTTAAATAAAAGTTAAACGTAAAAAGAAATAAATTTACACACACACTTTAAATAAAAGTTAAACGTAAAAAGAAATAAATTTCTCATACCACGGTTTAATGGGGATACAACTCCATTTCACTAACACAATGGTGGGTTTATATATATATATATATATATATATATATATATATATATATATATATATATATATATATATATATATATATATATATATATATATATATATATATATATATATATAAGGTGTGGATCCGGTGAGGACTCAAAAAATAGTGAGGACATTTCTCCACCACCCACTTCGTAAAGGCACAAACGTCAAACTCAATACTTCGGTGTGACGCGTTCGCATGCGACGCACGTCCGTGGAACGTAATACGGACTCGATTATCTAATCACATGCAATGACCGTCCATGGAACGTCATTTAAGTAAGACTTTTTGTTTATTTTCGTTTTTTAAAATATTTTTTATTTTTTTATTTTTTAAGTGCATATATTCTCGGTTTTCACTTATTTTTTTCGTTTTTTTATTATTTTCTATTTTTTCAATTTTTTGGGTTTTTCTTTAAATTTTTAATTTTGTGTTTTTTTTTATTTTTTTACTACATATTTGAAGTTGCTAGTGTTACTATTTTTTTGTTTTTATCTTTTGTTTTTTTCATTTTTTTTATTTTTTTATGTTTTTAAACTAAATATAGGTTCGAGTTTTTAATGTTTAACAATTATAAAAGTTTTGAATCATAAAAAATTAAGCATCATAATATTTTGAGGTAATACTATCCTTGGATCATATAGTTTTTGGATCATAAAATTTTAGATCATAACATTTTGAATCATACTATTTTGGATCATATCATTTTTTAATCACATGATTTTGGATCAGTAATATATTAAATAAATAAATTTTTGTTCATAACAAATTTTGGATCATTATATATGTTGAATCATTTAATTTTGAATCATAAAAAGATATAATTAAGAATCATAAAATATTTGAATCAAAATATTTTTGAATCATAACAAATTAAGAATCATACAATATTGAATCATAAGTTTTTTTTAATTATAAATATTTTGTATCGTCTCATTTTAGATCATATTGTATTCAATATTTAAAAAAAAAACTTGTAATTTTTTAAAATAAAGTGTGGTACCAAAACGACCTTATTTTTTAAGTTCTTTTGAAAATGTTCATAATATATTATATATAATAAACCTTTAAAACATTTTTTAATTTGAAAAACGAAAATTTTCATGTCATGTTTTTATAAAAAGTAAAAAATATTTTAAACAAAACGTTTGTATCCTTAAGTATAATATTTTTGAATTTTTTACAAACACATTAAAATAGCATTACAAAAAATTCCATCAATTGTTTTTTTGAATTTGGATAAAAAATTTATGTTATGTTTTATATTAACAAATATAATTTTAAAGTTAAAATATGAATATTTCAAAAACTTATTTTTTTTAAATTCTTTTTACAAAGTCTCTAGTATAGAGATTAAAAGTATCCTTCAAAATTTTCATGATTTTTGGAAAATATTTTATTTTCTGGTTTTTTTTATAAAATTAATAAATTAAAAAAATATTTTTTTTTTCAAATTTTCATGATTGTGCTCATTTTGTAGAGAATTAAATTTAAAAATCTTTGGTTTTTTTAGAATTTTTTTTGTAAAGAAAAAAAATGTTATCACCGAAAAACAAAACGGATGGAAAAAAATAAATGCTTAGTCCATGGCTGGACGACATGTGGCAGAGATAGATAATATAGATTGGGCTGGAGAGTGAGCCGCGTTTGTTCACCATCTGCTGATTTTTTTATTACTTTTTTATTTAGTTTTCTATTATAACCCTCCAAACATTAAAATTTGTAATTATTTTAATATTCTAATTTCATATTATATATATATATATATATATATATATATATATATATATATATAATACAATGGTGATGTGGTAATCCATTAAACTTGATTTTAATAGGTACAATAAAATAATAAGTGAATTATTGATGTATCAATCTATTAACTCATAAGAGTTTGATGGATTAGAGATGGCCTTAGGCCACCCCCAATGGGATTCAATGAGTAGTTCAATGGATGGGGTGACAGTTTAATGAGTTAAACCTACCATTACGCGATGCATTTAATGAAATGGAGTTTCATACCCATTAAACGGTGGCATGAGAAAATCATTTACTTTTACATTTAATTTTCATTTAAAGTGTGTGTCTATATATATATATATATATATATATATATATATATATATATATATATATATATATATATATATATATATATATATATATATATATATATATATATATATATATATATATATATATATATATAGGGCTAGGTTATAATAAGAATGACAATTATTGTGTTACCTTGTAACCAAATCCTGGCCATTAGATTTCATTCTCGTAACAATGAAAAAAACACATTCTTAACAGAATAAGTTTTTGACATAATGAGTTCTAACCATTCTTAAAAAATGAACTAAATTTTGTACATTCTTAAAAGAATGTGTTTTAAATGAGTGGTCCAGATAGAGTTTCAAGGTTACACAATACTTGTATGGATATATTTGATCATATTCCTATATATATATATATATATATATATATATATATATATATATATATATATATATATATATATATATATATATATATATATATATATATAATGAAATGGAGTTTCATACCTATTAAACGGTGGCATGAGAAAATCATTTCTTTTTACATTTAATTTTCATTTAATGTGTGTGTGTGTATATATATATATATATATATATATATATATATATATATATATATATATATATATATATATATATATATATGTTAGGATCAAATGTGGACTTCAAATATTGTATGAACATGTGATCAAATGTGGAGCGTTGGATCGAAACGATCTACGATTCTAGATTCAGGGTCCTAAACGTAAATATATAATAATTAATTAATCAGTTTTTACAAATTAGACCCTTATATATGGTATTTTAGTCTATCAATCAATTTTTATAAAAGAAAATTCCCGAATTATCTCCTAATTTGATGGCATTTTGAATTTTATACATATTTATATTCTATTTTGGTAGGATTTTTATTTAATATGTATTAACCCTGTTGTTTAGTTTTTTTTTTAAATTAACGTTCTTAAAGAATACCGGTCCATATATAAAAAAGAATAAATATAATGACAAGTACATTCTTAAAGAATAGAATATACATTCTGAATGCTACGCTTTATTCTTAAAGAATACGACTAATAATAATGGACAAATACATTAAGATATTCTTGAATAAGTATTCTTAAAAATGGACAAAATACATTAAGACATAAGAATAAGCAATTCTTAAAAAACAATAGACAAATACATCAAAAGATTAAATATTCTATCAGAATAATAGAAAAATATAATAGAATTGAAAGAATCATAATATAATACACTATGATCATATCAGCGTATATATTCTGAAAGAATCATCAAAGATTGTATTATGAAATAATCAAACAGAGAATGTATTCTCAGAGAATGTATGAAGAATGCTTGTGTGATTCCATGTACAACGAAATTCTTAGACGAGTACAAATCCTGTGAAGTTATCTCCACTCTATTGATCAAAAGTAACTCCTCAAAAGGATCAACGACGGTTTCAGTGATCTTGATTTCTGTACCTGAACATAATATCTTGATTAATTCTCCTTGAGGCATGGACGCCAAGTGTTTGAAAGAATGCTTCTTTGGCACTATATGAGATTTCATGAATTTTTGCTGTACAAGTTCAGCCATTTCCATCACTTCGATGATCGGAGGTGCAAATATCGTCATACGATTGCCTGGACTTGGATTGTTTGATGGTTGCTCGGATTTGGGTTGAAGAAGATCATGGCCGTTGCTGCGTCTGATTGCTTAGCGTGTTTGATGACTGCTAAGACTTTGTCGATGGTAAGAAGCAAGTGGGTTGCAGGTGATGATGTTCTAGGGTTTAGACGAGACGAATGAGAATAGGGGCGAAGGGTGTAGGCAGTGATGGTGGAAAACGCAGGTGGTGGCTGTCTTTGGAGGTGGACGACGTACCTGTGGTGGCGTTGGGCATTTGGACTCGCCGAAAAAAGAAAGAGATGAAAGAGGGCGTGAAGAAGGTAGAGAGACGAGAATATGATTAAAGAAGAAGAAGCCGACGGCTAGTTAGGGTTCTTCGATGATTATAGGATTTATTTTAGGTTAATTAGTTTATTATTTTAGGATAGTAATTTAAATGAATGTAAAATTCTGAAATTACCCCTTTCAGTTGATTGGTCCAGAAATGGTCATACACTCACACAATAATTAGTGTCCACATTTGAACCTACATCTATATATATATATATATATATATATATATATATATATATATATATATATATATATATATATATATATATATATATATATATATATATATATATATATATATATATATATATATATATATATATATATATGTGTGTGTGTGTGTGTGTGTGTGTGTATATATATATATACACACACATACATAAATTTTAAATGAAAATTAAATGTAAAAAGAAATGATTTTTCATTTAAAATGTATTTCTAATATATTTATGTAACTAATATATCTATTATTTTTTTGATTTATTTTATATTTAATAAGTTATTTCAATTTATATTCAATAAATTAATGCATTTAGTTAATTAAAATGATATATATTAATTTGTAAGTAAATAATTTTATTTTATAAAAATTTATTTGTCTAAATATATATATATATATATATATATATATATATATATATATATATATATATATATATATATATATATGTGTGTGTGTGTGTGTGTGTATAAATTCTTAAATATATATTATAAAATGATAACGTATTATATATTATAATACAACCTATTGAAATTATGTATTAATAAAATGTTCCCAAATATGCTCCATTAAATCATGTTGAAGAGGATGATGTATTGCACTATCACATAGCTTAGAGTTTCTTTGAATTTGATATTGAACTTCTTCAGTAGGTCCTCGATTCACAGGTATTGGAGGATCAACATCATCTGACCAATTACTAATTGCATTTTCTTCATTTTCTACAATCATATTACGTAATATAATGCATGCATACATTATATTCTATATGTTTTTAAGTTGCCAAGATCTTACTGGACCTTGTACAATTGCCCAACGAGCTTGAAGAACACTAAATGTTCTCTAGACATCCTTTCTTGCAGCCTCTTGCATTTATTTAAACTTGATCCATTTTGGATCAGCCGGATGTGGAAAACTTTTAACCATTGTAGCCCATTCAGGATAGATACCATCTGCAAGATAATATCCTTTCATGTATATTCTTCCATTAACCGTAAATATGCATTCAGGAGCATACCCTTGTAATGTTCATTGAATAACGGTGACCGATTAAGTACATTAAATTTCATTGTTAGATCCAGCTACCCTGAAATGTGCATGCCATATCCAAAGGTCTTGTGATGCAACTTCTTCTAGCATAATTGTTTTGCACCCTTGATCACCTCGAGTATATTGACATTGCCATGCAACATGACAATTTTTGCAAGGCCAGTGCATGCAATCAATACTTCCTAACATTCCAGGAAACCCGTGCTTTTCTGAATGTTGCTATACTAAATTTTGGATGTCATTAGCATTAGGTTTTTGCAAATAATGTCTTGCATAAACCTCAATCAAACATCGACAAAATTTTTGTAGACATTCGATTGAAGTTGATTCACCAATTCGTATGTATTTATCAAAGAGGTCACCGGATGTATAATATGCCAACTAGTGTATGTCAGCAGTGCATTTTTGTAAAGGGGAAAGACCATTGTTACCTAAAGCATATTTTCTTTGTTGAAAATAAACAAAATGGTTAGAGATGCCGTCAACTATTCGAATAAATAGTTCTCGCCTTATCCGATATCTTCGTCTAAATATTTGTGGTGGAAAAACAGGATGCACATCAAAATAGTATTTCCAAATATGCTCATGGTATGTTTCAGGATTTCTATTTATATGTCTTCTACTTTGTCCAATATGTCTTGAACTTTCAGCATCTGACTGTTCTGCTTCCAAGTAGTTTAGCTCCTTATATAGCTGAAAGGTAGAGTTACTTGTGAGTTGGTTGATTATGAATTTGGAAGCAGAATCATCTAAGGATAATGATCACATCGTATAAAAAGAATGTACGAAATAGTTTGAATTGGTAGTAGTGAAATAATAGAAGTGGTTGTCTTCTTTTATAACAAAAAAGAGCTTATCTAATGAAATCTGAATTATATTCGATCAAATCCAAATTAAATTCGAATGAAATGAAATAAAATTTAAGTTAAAGTAAAATAATCAAATTCAAATTAAAGTAAAATGAACGCCAAATTAAAGTTAAATGAAATCCGAATTAAAGTTAAATGGAATCCAAATTAAAGTAAAATGAAATACAAATTAAAGTTAAATGAAATCCAAACTAAACTCAAATGAAATCCAAACTAAAGTCACATACAGATAAGATTCTTTGACTGTAAATAAAGGGCACCTATCATGTTATCATTCACACCTACCAGTTATATTCTATCTTTATTCTCATTTGCACACAACCATCTGATACAAGAATAATGAATCCAAATTACTATACAAATCTGTTATCTTTTAATGATCCTGAAAATCCAAACAATCCTCCACAACCTCCATACCCAAATACATACCTAAATTCTCCATACTCGATATCTCCACACCCTCCTTACCTAAATCCGTACCAAAATTCTTCCTACCCAAATACATACCAAAATTCTCCCTACCCTAATCCATACCCAAATACTCCACTCCCATATCCTCCCAGATTCCAGAATAGGAGCCAACACCAAAAGAAAAGTCCCACCAACAAACGATCAAAAACTTAAAAAAAACCTACTGGAGCAAAGATGAAGAAATATTGTTGGCAAAAGCTTGGCTACATACTGTCATCAGACAACATTACTGGAAGCCAACAACACGATAAAGAGTTCTGGGAACGAATAGCTACATACTATGAAAGTAACAACACGCCGAACATTGTAAGAAATCACGCCAACTTCAAAAGTCATTGGCATTACATGAACCCACTTGTAGTTGCATTCAATAAAACATATTGAGTGTTGAAAAGCCAGCACCTCAGTGGATGGTCTGAGGATGATGTGACAACCGGAGCTCTTGAGCAATATCATGCAAGATATAATGTTGACTTTAGGCACAATCAAATTTGGAATATCCTTAAACATGAAGCCAAATGGCTATCTTCACCACTGCTTCTAAGGCTTCTAGATCTTCGTCAAATGTGGAATCTTTCATTAACCTGGATAATGATGAAGTTACAACTCGTCCGGTTGTTAGGAATGCAACAAAAAAGCAGCAAAAGGAAAAGTTGCTAATTCTAGTTCGTCATTTGGTAGCAGTCTTGATAAAATACTTGAAAAACATATAGAAGAAAATAAAAAGAGTTTCGAACGCTACCAAAAATCTTTGGATGTGAAGAATGCCCTTAAAGAAAATAATATGAAGATTAAAGATTAAAAAGTAAAAGATGACAATATTTTAATCATTTTCATGGATCACAGTACCATGTTAGAAGATGGACGGAAAATTAGAGAAACTGTTGCGATCAATTAAAGTAAAATACAATATGTAATAAAATTTGTATTTTAGATATTGTAATGTTTAATTAGTTTATTATTCGTACTTTTAAATTTGTAACTTGTAATCTTTAAATTGTAATTTTTAATTTGTATTTCATAATTTGTAATTTGGTAATTATTTTAATATTCTAGTTTCATGTATTATTATTAGTATTTATAAAATGATATATATATATATATATATATATATATATATATATATATATATATATATATATATAATAACATGTTGATGTGGTAATTTATTAAACTTGAGTAAAATTTAATGGAGTGTAGAGTTTAATATGTAAAATAAAATAGTAAATGGAATACTGATGTGACTGAAAGGTTTTCTGCAAATCTATGAACTAAGACCCTAAGTTCACATGAAACATAAATTGAATCTATGTTTTCTAACTTTGAACATATAAACAATTCCTAAAGGCCAACAGAAAAATTACTAAAGAAATAAATCAGAAAAACTAACATTTAGAATTAATCCTGAAGCTAAGCAGCACAAGTGTCCTGCCTCAAATGAGATCACACCCAAGAGCTAGGTAACAGGTCACGAAAATCCAAAGAGATGGGGAATAAATGGCGCAAACAAATGAGGGTCTGGGGCTCCCTATCTATAGCCTCCAGCAGATAACCAGATAAGCCTTTAGAGATAAACCTTTTGAATTCAAATCAAGATAAACCTTTATCTTTAATTTAAATCTATTTATCCTAAATTATTATAATCGAAATTATATATATCTTATATATAAATTTCGCTGGTTATTATCCTGCCAAAATTGTCACTTACTCAACTATTGAATAATTACAATTTCAGTCCCTGCACCATTAATTAATTAAATTAATCACCAAATTACTTCCAATTAATTCCAGATTAATTTCTAATTAATTAATATAGTTTATAATTAATATATTATCACCTTAATATATTAATAAACTATTTATTTTATTTCTATTGATTTATTAATCATATGATAAATCAACCTTTCTCTCTCCTGGACTTTCTACCAAACCTCCAGCTATGAGGGTAACCCAAATGGACTTTGCTTCTATTAATTAGGTAAATACTAATTATTAGTCATGGCTTAGACACCTAATCCAACAGTCTCCCACTTGGATAAGTCTATGACTATAATTACCAATTTAATCTCTAATCAATTAGCAAACTGTAGCTTCCTAGAAACTACTGTCGAACTCTGACCCAGTCAGTTCTGTCCATAGATAAGTGATCATATGATCCTCCGTCCAACAAGATATTTTTCAGACTCAAGACATGGATTAAGATCAATATCGGTATGATACTCTGTTTCTCGATTTCTGATTTGCATATGACTTTAAGATTACTAATTGAACACATCAATTCAGTCCTGGTTGGCCAACACTTTCAGTCAACTTCAAAATCATCGAGAGGCCTACAGATATCTGTTTCCCATTAGGGTCAAGGAACGAATAAGCTTCGACTCATATGCTTTATATCTTTTACCAGTCAAATCACTCACAACAACACGTTTTATAACATCTGTAACATCCCAAAATTTTTGAGTAAATTTAAAAAAATTTAAACGAAAACTTCAATATAAGAAAAGCCACTTAATTAATTTTCATAAAATTCCATAACTTATAAGTTTAAAGAAAACACCCCAGGATTAACAGAAGTTAACGAAATCACAATATAGCGGAATATTAATTCAAAAACAGTCCTCTAATGAAGCAGCACAGTGTATACACGTCACGCCTTGCCATCCATTGTACCTGATGTACCTGAAACAGTAGTTTATATAGCGAAATGGTAAGCACGGAGCTTAGTGAGTTCCTCAAAATACCATACGATCCATCACATAACATACAACACATCATAACCATTCATATGTCTGTAAGACTCGCGGGCTATCCCTGTTCCGCTGAAGACTCACGGGCAGTTCCCGTTCTGTTGTATCGCTCGCAGGCTTTTCCCGTTCCGTCTAATGACTCCTAGGCTATTCCCGTTCCGCCTATTGGCTCGCGGGCTATCCCGTTCCATCCACAAACAATCATTATCATAGCAATAATTCATACAATTACCATAACATGTAAGATCACCTTAGTCTAACATATCTTCCTTCCTACGCATGTAATATCACCTATAGTATAGTGAGAAGACTCACCTGATTGTAGTTGACTATATCGTTTATCTTTCTCGCCTTTGTATTTCTTTTCAACTTTAACTGTTAACATAATAAGAAATCTATCATTTCTTTATCCTTAACTATATTATAGTCGCATCATAAAACCCTTCAATAATTCCAACATGATACTCCATGATTTATCAAGTAAAGAACGGCCAGGTAGAAGATTAGATGGGGTGGCAGGATCCTTTCAGCATTTTAGCCTTTCGGAAAATCCAACAACCAGATCCCAAGTAATCGGCCTAGTCACCGTCCTCGTAAGTAAATCATTCGGTATTATTTTCAGAACTACGAATTGTTATAATAAGGACGTTTTTAAGGTTTTTGTTTACTATTGTTGGAAATGAATATGTTATACTTATTACATATTCTACTTCTTAACAAAAAAATTATTTTACAATACCTAATTAAGCTATAGAAAGGTTTGTAGTTACCTTATGACCAGTCGTCGAGATCTATAACTCCTTCGTTAGGCTTTTGCGCTTCCTTCCGCTCACTTGCTTACACTCTAGTGCTTAGAAACCTCTATATATTGGATTTAGATTTAGTTGTGTGGTTTATGAGATGTTTTGAGAGGTATTTATACTTGAATTCTTGAATAAAAAATGACATGACACTTTTGACAAAAGATTTTAATAATATAACTTTGTTGAAATTAATACATTCTAGAATCAGTCTGTTCAAAACTGGTTTAGCCGACTTTAAACCCATGAAATTCACGTTTTTATTTGATATTCCAGAAATTTATCTCAATACCTTTCCAGGGATGTATTTTACGTATTTATACGATTTTTCTATGATTTATTATGAATTTTTGAAAATAGACTATCTAATCTGTCAATTCTGAATTAATCAGTAAAGATTGCATTTTTTACCATAGATAATGTCATTTTCAAGCTTACTATTATTTTTGGTAATTGTACTAGACTCAATTTGTAAACTTTGTGTACTGGTTTGAGATCCAAACGATTTTCCTATAATTAATTATGATTTTTCTAAAAACGTCACAAAATGCTGATTTTCATATGAAATTGTAACTAAAGTTTTTCTTAGCTTTATAACTACCAAAAATTATATAATTCCTAACACTCTTATTTTAAGTATATGTTATAATCAGGATATGAGTCTTACAACATCGAGTTACCAATGCGTTTTCGCATTATCAATGAGCAACTGCCTTGAAAATTATAACTCATATGTCTTCGCTTCAAGATCATAAGATGTTATCATCTCAACATTGCTCGTGATATAATCCATGAAGCAATCTTTTGAGCGTGGGTTTATCCAATACTCAAATCTCCATTTTCTAAGTACTCATGAACGTTCTAGCAATGTTGTTGCTATGTCTAACTCCTTAGACAATCTACAAACCAATTCATGACAGTCTTCATTCATACTTACTCCCAAAAAGTATGAGCGACTGTGGATATTCGAATAATCATATTACTCAAGAAGTAAACATGCTAAATGAAACACAATGATAAACAATTGACAAATAGCAGTAGACAAAACTCATTAATAAATCTCTATTATTAAATCACCAAAGTCAATTACATTTACATTGTTACAAGTTTCAAAATCCTATCTAATTACAAAAACTAATATCATCTCTCAATTCTATGCTCTCCCTTCTTAGAATTTTCCATACTAAATCTCTTTAGTACATTTCCCTTCTTTTCTTCTAATTACTCTAGATGTACAAAAAAAAACTCTAACTGTTTCTCATAGTCCCACACATCGACTTGACCGGCTACTATCTACAGTACATATTTAGTACTTTCTATTCTACCTATATACATAGTTAACCTAGTTAACTTGCAACACCTAATTTTTAACACTATTTCGTATTTATATGAATTCGTCATATTTCAACACACATTTGTCTCAATTCAATATTTTCTTTTAAATACTTTTTGGCTAAATAAATCTATATTTGTAAAATCTCCAAAAAATTTTGTTTCACCGAAAAATATAAAATTTACATCATCTTTCGTAAGTTCTTTTTTTTTTTTGGAGTACTGAACACTCTTTAAACTATTTCCATTATCAGGAGACATAAAATTTTGTTTTATTTCAAGAGTCTCTTCATTATCTCGTTCTCACCGGATTCAAGCAGGGAATTTTGAAAAAATGTCACTTGGGGTAGTGAAAAGTCGCACCTACTGTAGTGGTTTACATTTTGGTATTAAAAACGTGAGTTGTCATTTCAGTTCCAGCTGCACCATACTATATAAGTGAGTATGTAGTATCATCCATACCTACAATCTTTTCAGTCTCATCCTCTCCTACCACTAGTTTATTCGTAAAAAAAAACTCATTTTTACAGTTGAGTTATGGAAAACAGATCTTCAATGGGCGATCTGCCGAACCCTGGACCTGGTTTTCCACAAGGAGAGGGTACTTCAAACCAAGCATTCTTAATAGAGTTCGGTGACTCTAACATTCTAGACGTCTATCATCCATACTTCGATTATCTTTTTAATGTTTTGTTTGATTTTGAATTATGATACAATCTTCCATATATACTACCAATAAAGCAACTCCACGGTGAGCCGGAAATTTTTCCCGAGTTAAACATTAACTCAGAAGATCCGGTGCATTCATCATTAGACTTTGCACTTGATTAGACTCCATACCTTCTACCAGGTTAAATTCTTTTAAATGATTGTTTCTATGAGTATTTAATTTTGTTTTATCATCTGACAATTGTTATTTGTAGACCCATTTGTGGATGGTCAATCTGACTATAATCCATTCATCGACGTACCCTTAACGAGTAGTGGGATCATCCCCATGAATCAAGGATTCATGGCCGACATTCAAAATGACAATCAATTACAGACTATTAATAACATCAATATTGAATTGAATCCCGAGTTTGGGGTTGGTTTTCAATATCAAGATCACCTTCAGTTGATTCAAAGGAATCTAGAAGGATTTCAGAATCCTGGGTTTTTGGTTGAAAACCAACAATTACTACCGATAGAAACCACTGGCTTTAATGAATCAATGTCCATCTTTGGGTCAGAAAATCAGGATCATGTTCAAATGATCCAGAATGATAACAATACAATTGGATTCGAACCTTCAGAAAACATAGCAGGTGGCAGTGGAAGAGGTTTCAGGCACTTATTAAGTAGGGAAATAATAGCTGAACACTTCAACGAACCAATTGAGAAAGCTGCGAAGGAACTCAACATTGGATCGACACAGTTAAAAAAACGCTGTAGAGATTTAGGTATCAATCGTTGGCCCCAACGACAACTTAAGAGTCTACAAACTCTTATTGATCGTGCTGAGGTAAAGAATTACATTTTTGTTTTTAATTCCTTTATATCATAAAATTGTAATTATTAGATTTATTTGTGCCATAGGAATTTGGTAACGATTTTTGCGATGCATCAGAATTGTCTAGAGATTTAATACCCAACCTAAAGAAAGAAAAAGAAGCGATAATTGAAGGGTCACAATCGGGTCTAACAGACGGCACAAAGAAGCTAATACAATCTGCTCATAAGGTTGTATTTAGGAAAAGAAAAATTCAGGAAAAGGGGGAAACTTCATCAAGAACTCATACATAGCAGCAATCTCTACTATCTAATTCTAGTATGAGTAGTATTAACCCTGGTTTACTCGAGCCTACAAGTGAGGAGAATTTTAGAGGCTTTGTAGGTGACCTAGCCTGGTTTCCTCCTTCTTATAACTACCCCCAACTGGTTCCGAATTGGAATCCTTCCCCATCATTACCCTACTTACACACACCCCAAATGGGTCAATATTTAGCCCCTAATCACGGGGTTACAGGTTCCAACCCTATCGAGACCCCATACCTTGGAGCTCCTCCTCCAATAACTGAAAGCATACCCCTTCCAAATCCTCAAGAAGATACAAGTCAACCTAATGATGACAAAGATTGGAGTGTAGAAGATCTTTTCTTGCTTCTTTCTGATTCTCCGGTTTAGGTTAGTAGTTCTGTAAACTTTTCTTAATGTATTAATATAAAGTTGTAGTAATGAATTAAATATATTGACGTGTTACTATAATTTTAATAATTTCATCGATTCAATATAATATTCATGTTGTTCCCTTAATTTTGTATTCCTCCTCCACTTGGACTAAAGTCCAAGTCTGTTTATTCGATTTATAATTTTTTTTTACGAGCCCTTACTCTCGAACAAAACCAAGCCCACTCTGCTCAGCCAACAACTTGCATCAGGGGCAAACACCATCTCAATAAACATGTTTCGATAATGTAAAGACGTTTACATCAACCACCATATGTTACTCATCCGCTTGCGACCCTAGTCAACACCTCTATCGTCAGTTACCTCAATCACGAGCGAGTGATCCAGACTCTCAACCCACACGACCTGATCAATCACTCAAGCAAGATCAATACAAGGGAAGGTAGCCCCACTATTACACAGCACTAGGCATGTACAGAGTCGACTAAAAAATACCCGCTATCATCTCAGGCGCCGCTTGCACCTCTTTGACCGTGAGTTGGAAAACTCACCCTTGTATCTTTTAGTCCCTGTCTGACTTGTGCGCCCATTAGTTGCATAAAAATAGCTACCACAATAGCACTTTGACATTCTCCCTTTCAACAGTCTTTAAGCTCAGTAATCAACTTAAGCATGATCGGTCCAACCAAACTAGTATGATCACATCTTAATTGTTCCTACTGAACCTCCCAATCAACATTCAACAATCAATGGATAAAGGTTTACCACATTACACTAGCATTTAAGTCAACTATGCTAGACACTCACATACTCAGCTCCTTGGATCCTTCGTGACGAACTCCCGACTCGAACACGGATCCTGTGCTTTCTATAGTAGGAGCTCTACTACTACTACCTTCCACACCTATCCATGTCCGTTCCAAGACCCGTCTCGAAATATCTAATTCGCTTCTCACCGATAATTTTAACACATATGCCCTTACAAGGCATATGTCAACCCTTTTAGGAATACTTGGAATCCCACCCCCACCCTGCTATTCTAACTAAGACGGGACTTCCTCTAGTGATGACAGATTGTTTCGCGAACGTAGTTGTATACAATATCGAACTAAACAGTCTTTCAAATAAGAGAATCTTCCCTAAGGCAACAACCAAACAAGGAACAGGCAATAAGGTCAACTCACACATTCTATGACTATTCAGTCCATATTGTATACAACTTAGTGGAAATCTCTAAGCAACCTATCGGCACTAGCATACAGTTCTATTAGCAAATAGCAGATAATAATACAACAATGTGTGATCTTTACCAGGCATTTCAGCAAACATATACCATATGTTTTTTTTAACATCCACAATATTAAATACTTAACCCTTTTCTCATACTGGCGTCGGCTGGCGGTACACACTGTGTCTTCAGTTCACCCTTCATAAAACATCTTTCTTTCGTAAAAATGTTCTAAGAAAACTGTTAAGCCTCAACTTGAGTCCAGAACTCACTAAGTGAGCCTGATTCTCTCAAGCTGGGCTCTGATACCAACTTGAACATCCTAAAATTTTTGAGTAAATTTAAAAAAATTTAAACGAAAACTTCAATATAAGAAAAGCCACTTAATTAATTTTCATAAAATTCCATAACTTATAAGTTTAATGAAAACACCCCAGGATTAACAGAAGTTAACGAAATCACAATATAGCGGAATATTAATTCAAAAACAGTCCTCCAATGAAGCAGCACAGTGTATACACGTCACGCCTTGCCATCCATTGTACCTGATGTACCTGAAACAGTAGTTTATATAGGGAAAGGGTAAGCACGGTGCTTAGTGAGTTCCTCAAAATACCATACGATCCATCACATAACATACAACACATCATAACCATTCATATGTCTGTAAGACTCGCGGGCTATCCCTGTTCCGCTGAAGACTCACGGGCAGTTCCCGTTCTGTCGTATCGCTCGCAGGCTTTTCCTGTTCCGTCTAATGACTCCCAGGCTATTCCCGTTCCGCCTATTGGCTCGCGGGCTATCCCGTTCCATCCACAAACAATCATTATCATAGCAATAATTCATACAATTACCATAACATGTAAGATCATCTTAGTCTAACATATCTTCCTTTCTACGCATGCAATATCACCTATAGTATAGTGAGAAGACTCACCTGATTGTAGTTGACTATATCGTTTATCTTTCTCGCCTTTGTATTTCTTTTCAACTTTAACTGTTAACATAATAAGAAATCTATCATTTTTTTATCCTTAACTATATTATAGTCGCATCATAAAACCCTTCAATAATTCCAACATGATACTCCATGATTTATCAAGTAAAGAACGGCCAGGTAGAAGATTAGATGGGGTGGCAGGATCCTTTCAGCATTTTAGCCTTTCGGAAAATCCAACAACCAGATCCCAAGTAATCAGCCTAGTCACCGTCCTCGTAAGTAAATCAATCAGTATTATTTTCAGAACTACGAATTGTTATAATAAGGACGTTTTTAAGGTTTTTGTTTACTATTGTTGGAAATGAATATGTTATACTTATTACATATTCTACTTCTTAACAAAAAAATTATTTTACAATACCTAATTAAGCTATAGAAAGGTTTGTAGTTACCTTATGACCAGTCGTCGAGATCTATAACTCCTTCGTTAGGCTTTTGCGCTTCCTTCCGCTCACTTGCTTACACTCTAGTGCTTAGAAACCTCTATATATTGGATTTAGATTTAGTTGTGTGGTTTATGAGATGTTTTGAGGGGTATTTATACTTGAATTCTTGAATAAAAAATGGCATGACACTTTTGACAAAAGATTTTAATAATATAACTTTGTTGAAATTAATACATTCTAGAATCAGTCTGTTCAAGACTGGTTTAGCCGACTTTAAACCCATGAAATTCACGTTTTTATTTGATATTCCAGAAATTTATCTCAATACCTTTCCAGGGATGTATTTTACGTATTTATACGATTTTTCTATGATTTATTATGAATTTTTGAAAATAGACTATCTAATCTGTCAATTCCGAACTAATCAGTAAAGATTGCATTTTTTACCATAGATAATGTCATTTTCAAGCTTACTATTATTTTTGGTAATTGTACTAGACTCAATTTGTAAACTTTGTGTACTGGTTTGAGATCCAAACGATTTTCCTAGAATTAATTATGATTTTTCTAAAAACGACACAAAATGCTGATTTTCATATGAAATTGTAACTAAAGTTTTTCTTAGTTTTATAACTACCAAAAATTATATAATTCCTAACACTCTTATTTTAAGTATATGTTATAATCAGGATATGGGTCTTACAACATCGAGTTACCAATGCGTTTTCGCATTATCAATGAGCAACTGCCTTGAAAATTATAACTCATATGTCTTCGCTTCAAGATCATAAGATGTTATCATCTCAACATTGCTCGTGATATAATCCATGAAGCAATCTTTTGAGCGTGGGTTTATCCAATACTCAAATCTCCATTTTCTAAGTACTCATGAACGTTCTAGCAATGTTGTTGTTATGTCTAACTCCTTAGACAATCTACAAACCAATTCATGACAGTCTTCATTCATACTTACTCCCAAAAAGTATGAGCGACTGTGGATATTCGAATAATCATATTACTCAGGAAGTAAACATGCAAAATGAAACACAATGATAAACAATTGACAAATAGCAGTAGACAAAACTCATTAATAAATCTCTATTATTAAATCACCAAAGTCAATTACATTTACATTGTTACAAGTTTCAAAATCCTATCTAATTACAAAAACTAATATCATCTCTCAATTCTATGCTCCTAGTATGCTGATTGTGCTTGATCCTACTCAGAGCCTTTATCAAGGGATCTATAGGATTATCTTCAGATGATACCCTCTTTACAAGGAGGTAACCTTCTTCTACTCTATGTCTGATATATTGGTACTTTCTGTCGATTCCTGGACTTTCCATAGTCTCTCGGTTCCTTTATCAAAGCAACCGCTCCTTCGTTATCACAGAAAAGTTCCATGGGCTCCTGAATACTCTGGACTACTCCAAGGTCACCGATAAAGCTCTTCAGCCAAGCCGTTTCCTTTGACGCTTCACTCGCTGCTATGTACTCTGATTCGCACGTAGAATCAGCTACCATCTATTGCTTGGAACTCTTCCAAGTAACCGCTCCTCCATTCAAAAGAAATACCCAACCCGACTGAGACCGACCGTTGTCTCTATCTGTCTGGAAGCTGGCGTCTGTGTACTCACTAACTCTCAAAGTATCACTACCACCAAGGACTAACACCATGTTCTTTGTCCTTCTCAGATACTTGAGTATATTCTTAACAGCTATCCAATACGCTCTACCAGGGTTCCCCTGGTAACGACTGACCATGCTCAAAGCAAAGGACACGTTGGGACGAGTACATGTCATAGCGTGCATGATCGACCCTACCGTCGAAGCGTAAGGTACCTGACTCATGTCAGCTATTTCCTCATCTGTACTCGGGCTTTGAGTTTTACTCAACTTTGCATTACTCTGGATAGGCAGCTCTCCCTTCTTGGAATTTTCCATACTAAATCTCTTTAGTACATTTTCCAAGTATGTACTCTGACTAAGTCCTATTAGTCTCTTCTTCCTATCTCTCAATATTCTTATCCCAAGAATATAGGCAGCTTCTCCTAGGTCTTTCATGGCGAAACACTTCCCAAGCCAAGACTTGACATCTTGCAAGGTTGGAATGTCGTTTCCCATGAGCAGTATGTCATCAACATACAGCACCAGAAAAGTGAATATACTCCCACTAACCTTGACATATACGTAGGACTCATATTCATTCATAGAGAAGCCATACTCTTTGACTTTCTCATGGAAGCAGAGATTCCAGCTGCGAGAAGCTTGTTTCTATCCGTCGATTGATTTCTCAAGCTTACACACTTTATTAGGATGCTTGGTGTCTACAAAACCCTCTGGCTAATTCATGTAAACATCCTCAGTCAACTTCCCGTTAAGGAAAGCGGTTTTGACATCCATCTGCCAAATTTCATAGTCATGAAATACAGCTATGGCAAGCATTATCCTAATAGACTTTATCTTGGCCACTGGTGAGAAGGTCTCATCATAGTCAACCCCCGGGGTTTGAGTAAAGCCCTTCGCAACCAGTCAAGCCTTAAAGGTGTGTACCTTTCCATCCATGTCAGTCTTCTTCTTGAAGATCCATTTGCACCCGACTCTCTTTCGACCCTGTACATTGTCAACCAAGTTCCAAACTTGATTGCAATACATAGACTTGATCTCGTTGTCCATTGCCTCTTTCCACTTGGCAGACTCAGGGCCCGCCACTGCTTCCTGGTAGTTAGTTGGCTCATCCAAATTTATCAGTGTCCTATCACTGACAAATGTGTCACCATCCGTAGCTATATGGAAACCATAAAACTCGGGTGGCATGCTAACTCTACCGGAGCGCCTAAGAGGTAATGATATGTCTGTCGGACCAACAGGAACTCCTTCCTCTTGCTGGGTGCTAGTTTCTCCTAAGGCTGCATCATCAGATGACTCTTGAATTTCTTCAAGATCAATGGTACTCCCACTGTCCTCTTTGAATATGAGCTCTCTCTCTCTCGAAAGACTCCTCGTCTAGCTATAAAGACCACGTCCTCGCTTGGTCTGTAGAACAAGTATCCAAAAGACTGTTTCGGGTATCCAATAAATATACACCTCTCACTTATTTCTGCGAGTTTATCGTGTGTCTCTCGTCTTACGAAAGCTTCACAACCCCAGACTTTGATATGTGCTAACGAGGGAACTTTCCCCGTCCACATCTCATGAGGTGTTTTAGCTGTTGGATTAGGTGTCTAAACCATGACTAATAATTAGTATTTACCTAATTAATAGTAGCATAGTACATTTGGGTTGCCCTCATAGCTGGAGGTTTGGTAGAAAATTCAGTAGAGAGAATGATTGATTTATTATGTGATTAATAAATCAATAGAGATTAAATAAATAGTTTATTAATATATTAAAGTGATAATATATTAATTAGAAACAATATTAATTAATTAGAAATTAATCTGGAATTAATTAGAAGTAATTTGATGATTAATTTGATTAATTAAAGGTGCAGGGGCTAAAACTGTAATTTTTCAATAGTTGAGTAAGTGACAGTTTGAGTGAGTGTAGTAACCAGCAAAATCTCTATATGGATATATAGATTTCGAAATTTATAAGAGATAATTATAGTTTGAATTAATAAGATAAAGGTTTATCTTAATTTGAATTCAAAAACGGTTTATCTCTAAGGTTTATCTGGTTATATTTTGAAACCTATAAATAGGGAGCCCTATAGCCTCATAAATCTCGCCATTCTCCTCCATATTCTCTCTAGAATTTCGTTCCCCCTCTCCTGGATTAGGTGTGACTGCATTTGAGGCAAGATAATTTTGTTGCTTCGCTTCCAAGAAACGCTAAAAGGTTAGTTTTTCTATTTTCTTTCTTTTAGTTTATTTCTTCTGGCCTTTAGGATTTTGTTATATGTTTAATTAGAAGAAAACTTAGATCCTCATAGGTTGCATGTGAACTTAGGTTATTTAGTTCATAGTTGCAGAAAACCCTTCAGTGGTATCAGAGCTTTTTGGTTGTTTTCTTGTTAAACTGCTATAATTGTTTTCCTAAAAATTAGGGTTTAAAGCTTATAAACCCTAATGTGTCTAAATCGAAATTAGGGTTAGGGTTTTGAAAACCCTAGCCCCTCCCCTCTATGATTTTCGAAAATTACATTAGGGTTTTAAAAGGTATTCTATTTTTGGTAACTTTAATTTGATTAATTAAATGGATAACCTTAAACCCATTATTTGAAATCGAAAATTAGGAGGTTTAAGATATGTTTAAATTAATTTGATTAATTTAGTAAAACCTATCTACATTTGAATTAATTTAATTAATTGGTAATTAAAAGATAATTCAAGGATTTAATTTAATTGTTTTAAATTGGCGAAAAATTAAAAGATAAATCCTAAAATATTTTAAAAGGTTTAAAATATCATATTTAATTAATTTAATTAATTGGTTAATTAAAATATAATTAAATCGATTTTTAAAGGTTTAATTTAATTTTAAATTTAATAGTTTAAATTCCAATAAATTAAAAGATAAACCAAAAACATTTTAAAAGGTTTAAAATTCATCTTATATATATTATAATTAAAAGTTAATATTATATGTATAAGATTTAATGGTTAGTCAAATCAATAGTAGGCCTCATTCATGAAGCTGGTCCATAAAGTGGGTATAAGGAGACTGCCTATGAAATGGCGGTCTAATGGGTGAACACTCTCACCCACCGCTCGCCTGACCAATGGAGGGTCGTTAGCCGAACGGGTTTGATAGGACCGCCTAATCTTATTAAAAGTATAATGATATTATTCAAAGTACTGGAACAAATTTAAATAAAATCCCAATCTAGTTACTTTAGGAAAAATGTGAATTGGTGCTAACCCATGAAATTGCACATTGCACTTTATGAAACATTGGTGGAGCGTGTGTGGTTTACCAGCACGCCAATTGGGGTTCATAAAGAGTTGCAATGGGTTTCTCGGGTGTTGTCATTGTTGATGGAGCGTGTGTGGTTTACCGGCACATCAATTAGAGATAACAACTGACCCCGAGAGTACCAAGCTAATTTGCATGGTTATTCACACCCGGTTTGTGATCCTCGGTATCCCAGTCACAAACAGTGGGGCACA
The DNA here is from genome assembly GCA_023525715.1 of Cichorium intybus. Taxonomy (NCBI): domain Eukaryota; kingdom Viridiplantae; phylum Streptophyta; class Magnoliopsida; order Asterales; family Asteraceae; genus Cichorium; species Cichorium intybus. The sequence goes on along the minus strand of CM042010.1, from coordinate 67,769,518 downwards.
TCCGAGATTAAACATGCTATTGAACATTTCAATAAATCTCAAAAGAAACTAGGAGTTCCATTTTAATAAGATTATCCTTCCGCGGTGGAATTGGCTGAATCGTCATTCGCCTACCTTATAAAATTTACAAAACTGATTACGGCATCCCTCTTCAAGATTGTAAATTGTTATTGTAGGATCCTAGCCTTATAATTATTATTGGGTTATTATAAGGATTATTATATACATCTAATTAAAACTATCTTCTTTTATAGATGTCTTCTGCTGATCAATCCGCCCCCACTCTAACTCCAATGTTACCTATATTTTGTCATTATGCTCCAAAGTTACGTTGGACGATACCAACTACAATGACTGGATCGGTAACATCAAGATGGCTCTAAGGTTTGAACATAAAGAGTATGTTCTGGAAACCGAGCTTGTTGAAATTGATCCCGATACTGCTACTCCCGAAGAAATCGCCCAATACAAAAAACATTCTGATGATGCAACCAAAGTGGCTTGCATCATGATAGCTACTATGAACCCAAAATTGTAGAGAATTTATGAAGACTACTGGCCCTACGAGATGCACAAAGAGCTCGTGGAAAAGTTCCGCAAGCAGGAGCGCATCGAGAGGCGCGAGGTAGTCAAAGCCTTCACCAATGGGAAGCCTAGAGATGGAGAATCCATCTGCAGCCACGTGCAAAGGATGCAAGGATACGTGGAGAGGCTTAAGAAGCTTGAGATGCCAGTCCATGAGGATTTAGCCGTAGACATAGTGCTGAATTCCTTACCTAGTTCATATGACCAGTTCACACTGGTGTATCATTTGAACAACTCTCAGGCCACTCTGGCCGAGTTGCATCGCATGCTCCGTACTGCTGAAGACAGGATGAAGGGTAAAAGTGTACCCTCAGTTAGCCAACCCGTCTTGGCAATTGGTGGTGGAAAGAAGAAGAGAAAGGGCCCTCCCAATCAGAATTGGAGGGAAAAGGTCCATGCTGGGTCATCCAGCAGTGGCTCGAGACCCAAGGGTTCTGGCGTTCCTCATAATGCCAACCCCAAGGAAGCTGACTGCTTCTACTGCAAGGAAAATGGCCATTGGAAGAGAAGTTGCCCGCGATACTTGCAAGATTTGAAAGATGGCAAAGTGAAGCCGTCTTCAGCAGGTATATTCACTATCTCTAAAAACTCACCATCTTCCAGTTCTTGGGTCCTTGATACAGGATGTGGTTTCACATTTGTTCTGATTTGCAGGGCCTAAAGGAAAGCAGGGAGGTGGAGCACGGTAGATTGAACCTGATCATGGGAAACAGAAGATTGTCGCCTGTCACCAAGATCGGAATCTATAGTTTAGTGCTTAGTAGTGGTGTTTGTTTAGAACTTTTAAATTGTTGCTATTCGCCAGAAATGGCAAGAAACATTATTTCCTTTAATGCATTGTTTAGACAAGGTTTCCAGTTTTCTTTTGATAATATAAATGGTTCTATTTCTGTTTTTCAAAATGGTACTTCTATTTTTACTGCTTTACCTTGTGATGGTGTGTATGAAACGATACAATGTGTTGACAATTTAGGACATAGTGTAAATTATATTGATTCTTCTAGTGGTGTACAAAAGGCGTGCTTGTGGCACTGTCGTTGTAACACCAAGATACTCTTTATATGTAAATATAATAAAAGGGTAAATTGGTCATTTTACCTTAGAAGGGTAATTTGGTCCTTTGGACAGAAAAGGATTTGGTTTGTAATAATATTTTGAGTTTTGGACTTAAAATGTTATAAATAAAAGTTTTTGTCATGAAATTTGATCATGTGGCCAAAAGTTCAAGAAAAAGGACTTGAGGGGCTAAAATGAAAATCTGGAAAATATAAAAGGAGAAATATCTCCATAATTATGTGCAGAAATGTGTAGAAGCATCGGGAGAGGAATTCGTGGCTGAATTCTCTGGAATTTCTTGAAGAATTCAAGAAGAAATTGGAAGTGTAACTTGGAATTGGAAGTTTCAAGTATTAAGGTTAGTAATTACCTTTCTTAGTCAAGTCCTTGAAAGTGTTCTTGGTGGGTTTTTCTTGGGATGAACTGGAAACTGAATTCCAGTTGTAATCCAAGTGGTTTTGTATGATTATAAGTAGCAAACATGTTTGTGTTGTAAGAACACACATTAAATTGAAAGTATGTTGCTATTATTGAAGATTTGAGAATTTGTTCAAGAACCCTAGATTACAAGTTTTTATGATCAACTGGATTCTAATGGGTTTTAATGGGTTCCAAATGTTGATGTTGATGAGAAAAATCAGTAGTAGTTGCTAATTTCAAACAATTTCAGTTTTTGGACAAAAATGTCAAAAACGGGAATTGTTAGAAAATGTTTGATAGATATGATTTCCATGGATTAAAACTAGATGTTAATGAATGGTTTTGGTCCTGGAACAATTCATTATGATTAAGTCGTGTATTAAGGGCTTAAAATGAGAAAAATGTGATTTTATAGCATAAAAATCGGAGTTTCTGGCCTGCTGTTCAGCGATCGCGACCCGACCATAAGGTGGATCGCGATGCGAAGTCGCGACAGACTGAAATGGAACAAAGTTCTCCTGCCTTCTGTTAAGGCTTGGTCCAATTTTGGGACTTGGTTCTAAACTTGGCCGTTTGACCTGAAATTTTGAACATAGGTCTAATATGGTATGAAACTTCGTGGAAAATTGTCGGAATACGTATACGACCTCCCGAAAGTACTGTAGCAAAATACGTGTATTTTGGGAAAATGTATAATTTAAAGAAAGATGGTAATTGAAAGTTATCATCTAGAAATGGTCCCCAATTGTATTATATTGGACTCTTGTGTAATAGAGTCAATTGAAATGGTTGTTAACCTATTATCATTTGGTATATAAATGAATATATAGGTACGGGATAAATGGTTGTGGTGTACGCAAAGGCAAGAAACAACCGGAATTAGATGCAGCAAGTATCCAGGTGTGTAATCCCACTTATATCACATATGATATGTGTTGTTTGGACTGTTGCAGATTAAAACAGATTCGGGGGACGAAATTTGACAGTTTACAGATGCGTTAAAAAGACAATACCAGACAAGCCGTGAGTCTGCGATAGACAAGAACGGAGCTGTGAGTCAATAAAAAGACAATACCGGATAAGCCGTGAGTCAATGAAATGACAAGAACAGAGCCGTGAGTCTAGGCAAAAGCGGGGTAAACCCGTGAGCCATAAATGACTATGATATAAAACGTTATTAAATGGTGCGGCCACTTGTGGCTATGATATTGGATGCTATATCCAACTGGTGCGGCCTATATGGCTATGATATTGTATGCTATATCCAACTGGTGCGGCCTATACGGCTATGATATTGTTATATGGAAATGGTGCGGCCTTATGGCTATGATATCGGGTTATTGAAACCAATTGGTGCGGCCTGAGGGCTATGATATAAATGTTGAAACTGTTCTGGTGCGGCTTGTATAGCCACGACACATGGTGCGGCTTATATAGCCATGATATATGGTGCGGTCAATTATGACTATGAAATATGGGACAGAAATGTATGCAAATGACAACCTGTAAGGCTATGAAGTAGGATGTGAAATCCTAAGAGACATACGGTCAGCCAGTAAGGCTAGGAGTTTGGATCCGATATCCAGACAGATATATGAGTGTATTTTTATACATGTTATTTGCAGATACGATTACTCACTGAGCTTTATAGCTCACGATATTTGTTAAATGTCCCTGCAGGTTAGCAGGATCCTGATAAGGGAAAAGATAGAGTCCGTGACTAAAGAAGTGGGACTTTTAGATGCTGTTAGTAGCAGCCCGGCTTCAAATGAGATTACGGTATTTTATACTCTCCTTGATACACTTGTACCCGTTTTTAATAAAATATACCCCTCTTGTTATGGTTTTATGTATTGAAACCTTTGTTTTAAATGAAAAATTTTCAGGGGTGTTTTGTTTTAAAAGTCGGGTGTTGCTGAGAGGCGTAACCGAACCTTGTTGGACATGGTTCGTTCCATGATGAGTCGAGCTTCACTTCCCATCCACTTCTGGGGGTATGCCTTAGAGACTTTCGCCCACATCCTCAATCTTGTCCCAACTAAGAAGGTTGCTAAAACACATCATGAGATGTGGACGGGGAAAGTTCCCTCGTTAGCACATATCAAAGTCTGGGGTTGTGAGGCTTTCGTTAGACGAGAGACTCACGACAAACTCGCAGAAAGAAGCGAGAGGTGTATCTTGATTGGATACCCCAAACAGTCTTTTGGATACTTGTTCTACATACCAAGCAAGGACGTGGTCTTTGTAGCTAGACGAGGAGTCTTTCGAGAGAGAGAACTCATATTCAAAGAGGACAGTGTGAGTACCATTGATCTTGAAGAAATTCAAGAGACACCAGATAATGCAACCTTAGGAGAAACTAGCAACCAACAAGAGGAAGAAGTTCCTGTTGGTCCGACTGATATATCCTTACCTCTTAGGCGTTCTAATAGAGTTAGCATGCCACCCGAGTTTTATGGATTCCATATAACTACTGATGGGGACACGTTTGTCAGTGATAGGACACTGAAAAATCTGGATGAGCCAGCTAACTATCGGGAAGCGGTGGCGGGCCCTGAGTCTGCCAAATGGAAAGAGGCTATGGACAGCGAGATCAAGTCCATGTATGACAATCAAGTTTGGAACTTGGTTGACAATGTACCGGGTTGAAAGACAGTCGGGTGCAAATGGATCTTCAAGAAGAAGACCGACATGGATGGAAAGGTACACACTATCAAGGCAAGACTGGTTGCAAAGGGCTTTACTCAAACCCCAGTGATTGACTATGATGAGACCTTTTCACCAGTGGCCAAGATAAAGTCTATTAGGATTATGTTAGCCATAGCTGCATTTCATGATTATGAAATTTGGCAGATGGACGTCAAAACCGCTTTCCTTAATGGGAAGTTGACTGATGATGTTTACATGAATCAGCCAGAGGGTTTTGTCGATGCAAAGTATCCTAATAAGGTATGTAAGCTTGAGAAATCAATCTATGGATTGAAACAAGCTTCTCGCAGCTGGAATCTTTGTTTCCATGAGAAAGTCAAAGAGTTTGGTTTCTCTAGAAGCGAGGATGAGTCCTGCGTATATGTCAAGGCTAGTGGGAGTATAGTCACCTTCCTGGTGCTGTATGTTGATGACATACTGCTCATGGGAAACGACATTCCAACCTTGCAAGATGTCAAGTCTTGGCTTGGGAAGTATTTCGCCATGAAAGATCTAGGAGAGGCTGCCTATATTCTCGGGATAAGAATATTGAGAGATAGGAAGAAGAGACTGATTAGACTCAGTCAGAGTACATACGTGGAAAAGGTACTGAAGAGGTTTAGTATGGTAAATTCCAAGAAGGGAGAGCTACCTATCCAAAGTAATGCCAAATTGAGTAAGACTCAAAGTCCAAGTACAGACGAGGAGATAGCTGACATGAGTCGGGTACCTTACACTTCGGCTGTGGGGTCGATCATGTATGCTATGACATGTACTCGACCTGACGTGGCCTTTGCCTTGAGCATGGTCAGTCGGTACCAGGGAAACCCTGGAAGGGCACATTGGACAGCTGTCAAGAACATACTTAAATATCTGCGAAGGACTAAAAACTTTGTTTTAATCCTTGGTGGCAGTGATACCTTGAGAGTTGACGGGTATACAGATGCCAGCTTTCAGACAGATAGAGACAAGGGTCGGTCTCAGTCAGGCTGGGTTTTTCTTTTGAATAGGGGAGCAGTGACTTGGAAAAGTTCCAAGCAAGAGACGGTGGCTGATTCTACTTGTGAATCAGAGTACATAGCAGCGAGTGAAGCGGCAAAGGAAGCGGCTTGGCTGAAGAACTTTATCGGTGACCTTGGAGTAGTCCCGAGTATTCAGGAGCCCATGGAACTATTCTGCGATAATGAAGGAGCGGTTGCTTTGACGAAGGAACCTAGAGATCATGGAAAGTCCAGACACATCGACAGAAAGTACCACTACATAAGACATAGAGTAGAAGAAGGTCACCTCCATGTGAAGAGAGTATCATCAGAAGATAATCCTGCAGACCCTTTGACAAAGGCTCTGAGTAGGATTAAGCATAATCAGCATGCGCGGCGCATATGATTAACAGATGATATTAGTTTTTGTAATTAGATAGGATTTGAAACTTATTGAAATATAAATGTAATTGACTTTGGTGACTTAATAATATAGTTTTGTTGATGAGTATTTGATACTGCCTTTTGTCGATTGTTTATTATTGTGTTTCATTTTGCATGTTTACTTCCTGAGTAATTTTACATTATTCAAATGTCCACAGTCGTTCATACTTTTAGGGAGTAAGTATGAATGAAGGCTGTCATGAATTGCTTTGTAGATTGTCTAAGGAGTTAGACATAGCAATATGATTGCTGCAATATTCATGAGTACTTAGAAATAGGGATTTAAGTATTGGATAAACCCACGCTCAACAGATTGCTTCATGGATTACATCACGAGCAATGTTGAGACGATAATATCTTTTGATCTTTAAGTAGAGACATATAAGTTATGTTTTACCAAGCGGTTGTTCATTGACAATGCGAAAACGCATCGGTAACACGATGTTATAAAACGTGTTGTTGTGAATGATTTGACTAGTAAGAGACATAAGTATATGAGTCAAAGCTTATTCGTCCCTTGACCCTATCGGGAAACAAATATCTGTAGGCCTCTCGATGATTTTGAAGTTGACTGAAAGGGTTGGCCAACAAGGACTAAATTGATATGCTCAATTGGTAGTCTTAAAGTCATATGCAAATCAGAAATCGGGAAACAGAGAATCAGACCAGGATTGATCTTAATCCATGTCCTGAGTCTAAAAATATCTTGTTGGACGAAGGATCATCTGATCACTTATCTATGGACAGAACTGACTAGGTCAGAGATCGCCAGCGGTTTCTAGGAAGCTACAGTTGCTAATTAATTAGAGGCTAAATTGGTAATTATAGTCATATACTTATCCAAGTGGGAGACTGTTGGATTAGGTGACTAAGCCACAGTCCATTTGGGTTGCCCTCATAGCTGGAGGTTTGGTAGAAAATTCAGTAGAGAGAATGATTGATTTATTATGTGATTAATAAATCAATTGAGATTAAATAAATAGTTTATTAATATATTAAAGTGATAATATATTAATTAGAAACTATATTAATTAATTAGAAATTAATCTGGAATTAATTAGAAGTAATTTGATGATTAATTTGATTAATTAAAGGTGCAGGGGCTAAAACTGTAATTATTCAATAGTTGAGTAAGTGACAGTTTGAGTGAGTGTAGTAACCAGCGAAATCTATATATGGATATATAGATTTCGAAATTTATAAGAGATAATTATAGTTTGAATTAATAAGATAAAGGTTTATCTTAATTTGAATTCAAAAACGGTTTATCTCTAAGGTTTATCTGGTTATCTTTTGAAACCTATAAATAGGGAGCCCTATAGCCTCATAAATCTCGCCATTCTCCTCCATATTCTCTCTAGAATTTCGTTCCCCCTCTCCTGGCTTAGGTGTGACTGCATTTGAGGCAAGATAATTTTGTTGCTTCGCTTCCAAGAAACGCTAAAAGGTTAGTTTTTCTATTTTCTTTCTTTTAGTTTATTTCTTCTGGCCTTTAGGATTTTGTTATATGTTTAATTAGAAGAAAACTTAGATCCTCATAGGTTGCATGTGAACTTAGGTTATTTAGTTCATAGTTGCAGAAAACCCTTCATTAGCAACCTTCTTAGTTGGGACAAGATTGAGGATGTGAGCGACAGTCTCTAAGGCATACCCCCAGAAGTGGATGGGAAGCGAAGCTCGACTCATCATGGAATGAACCATGTCTAACAGGGTTCGATTTCGCCTCTCAGCAGCACCGTTCAACTGTGGTGTTCTGGGAGGTGTCAACTGTGAAACTATTCCACATTCCTTAAGATAGTCAAGGAACTCGATACTAAGATACTCACCGCCTCTGTCGGATCTAAGCATCTTTATCTTCCTGCCCAATTGATTCTTAACTTCATTTTTAAACTCTTTGAACTTTTCAAATGTATCTGACTTATGCTTGATTAAGTAGATATACCCATATCTGCTATAATCGTCAGTAAAGGTCACCTAGAATCGAGTGCCAACCCTTGTGGTAGATCTGAAGGGTCCACACACATTTGTGTGTATGATATCCAACAGACCTTCACCTCTTTCAAAAGACCCTTTGAAAGGTGACTTGGTCATCTTGCCCAACATACAATATTCACATACATCATCCGACTTGAGATCGAATGATTCCAACACTCCATCCTTTTGGAGTTGGGCGATGCGTTTCTTGTTGATGTGCCCAAGACGACAATGCCACAAGCATGCCTTTTCTACACCACTAGAAGAATCAATATGAAATACATTATTTCCTAAATTATCAACACAAGTCACTGTTTCATACACACCATCACAAGGTAAAGCATAAAAAATAAAAGTACCATTCTTATAAACAGAAATTGAACCATTCAAATTGTTAAAAGAATATTGAAAACCTTGTCTGAACAATGCATGAAATGAAATGATGTTTCTTGCCATATCTGGCGAATAACAACAATTTAGTAAATCTAATTTAACACCACTACTAAGCACTAAGTTATAAACTCCTATCTTGGTAACAGGTACGATCTCCTATTGCCCATGATTAAGTTTATTCTCCCGTGCTCCACCTCCCTACTTTCCTCTAGACCCTGCAAATCAGAACAAATGTGAAAACCACATCCTGTATCAAGGACCCAAGAACAGGAAGATGATGATTTATTAGAGATAGTGTATATACCTGCTGACGATGGCTTCACTTTGCCATCTTTGATGTCCTGTAAGTATTTTGGGCAGCTCCTCTTCCAATGACCCTTTTCTTTGCAATAAAAGCAGTCGGCATCTTTGGGATTTGAGACATGAGGAATGCCGGAAGACTTGGGTCTCGGGCCATTACTGGATGACCCGACTTGAACATTTTCCCTCCAATTCTGTTTAGGAGGGCCCTTCCGTTTCTTTCATTTTCCTTGACCAATTGCCAAGACGGGCGGGTTCACTGAAGGTACACTTTTACACTTCAGCCCATCTTCTGCAGTCTGCAGCATATTATGCAACTCAGCCAAAGAGGTCTGAGTGTTGTTCAAATGATACGCCAGTGTGAACTGGATCATAAGAACTCGGTAAGGAGTTAAGCACCATGTCAATGGCCAACTCCTCATCGACTTGCATTCCTAGCTTCTGCAGCCTCTCCACATAACCTTGCATCCTTTGCACGTGAGTGCAGACGGACTCTCCGTCCTTTGGCTTGCCTATCATGAGGGCTCGGACAACTTTGCACTTCTCGACACGTGCTCGCTTGCGGAACTTTTCCGTAAGGTCTTTGTGCATCTCGTAAGGCCAGTAGTCCTCATAGAACCTTTGCAATTCGGGATTCATTGTGGCAATCATGATGCAGGCCACTTTGGTCGCATCATCATAATATTTCTTATACGAGGCGTATTCCTCGGGAGTAGCTGTGTCGGGATCAACTTCAATGAGCTCAGTGTCAAGAACATACTCTTTGTTCTCAAACCTTAAAGCCATCTTGATATTCCTCATCCAATCATTATAGTTCGTGTCATCTAATGTCACTTTAGAACATAGTGAAATGATGGAAGTAACATTACTGTTGTTGGAGTGGGGTGCGGATTGGAGAGCAGAGTTATCAGCGGAAGACATCTATAAAAGAATGTAGTTTTTAATTAGATATATAATAATCCTTAATATTAACCCAAGAATAATAATAAAGCTAAGACCCAACTATATAATTCACAACTTAGAAAAAGGATGCCGTAATCTAATTATAAATTTTATAAAGGTAGGCGAATGACGATTCACCAATTCCACCACGGAAGATAATCATATTATAGTGAAATTCCTAGATCTTTGAGATTTATTGAACTGTTCAATAGCATATTTAATCTCGGATATGCTCCACCGTTTGTGACTGGGATGCCGAGGATCACAAACTGGATGTGAATAACCATGCAAATTAGCTTGGTACTCTGAAAGTCAATTATCATCTCTAATTGATGTGCTGATAAACCACACACGCTCCATCAACAATGATAAGATTCAGAAACCCATTGCAACTCTTTATGAGCCCCTATTAGTGTGCCGATAAACCACACACGCTCCACTAATGTCTCATAAAGTGCAATGTGCAATTTCATGGATTAGCATCTTTTCACATTTTTCCTAAAGTAACTAGATTGGGATTTTATAAAACTGTTCCATTACTTTGATTAATAACATTATACTTTTAATGAGATTAAGCGGTCCTATCAAACCCGTTCGGCTAACGACCCTCCACTGATCAATAGAGCGGTGGGTGAGAGTGGACACCCATTAGACCGCCATTTTATAGGCAGTTTCCTTATACCCTCTTTATAGATCAGCTTCGTGAATGAGGTCTACTATTGATTTGACTAACCAGTTTATCTTATACATATAATATTAACTTTTAATTATAATATATATAAGATGTATTTTAAACTTTTAAAATATTTCTGGTTTATCTTTTTAATTTTCGAAAAATTAACTATTAATTTTAAAATTAAATTTAAACCTTTAAATGATTTAATTTATCTTTTAATTAATTAATTAAATTATTAAATCCAGATAGGTATCACAAATTAATCAAATTAATTTAAACCTATCTTAAACCCCTAAATTTCAAAATATAGCAAGCGATGAGTTTAAGGTTATCCAATTATTAAATAATCACAGTTACCAAAAATAGAATACCTTCTAAAATCCAAGCAAATTTCAAAAATAATAAAGGGGAGGGGCTAGGGTTTCTAAAACCCTAACCCTAAATCGGTTTGGCCATATTACGGTTTATAAGCTTTAAACCCTAAATTTTAGGAAAACAGTTATAGCAATTCAAATAGAAAACAACAAAAAAGCTCTGATACCACTGAAAGGTTTTCTGAAAATCTATGAACTAAAACCCTAAGTTCACATGCAACCTAAATTAGATCTATGTTTTCTCACTTTGAACATATAAATAATTTCTAAAGGCCAACAGAAAATTACTAAAGAAATAAATCAGAAAAACTAACCTTTAGAATTAATCCTGAAGCTAAGCAGCACAAGTGTCCTGCCTCAAATGAGATCACACCCAATAGCTAGGTAATAGGTCACGAAAATCCAGAGAGATGGGGAATAAATGGTGCAAACAAATGAGGGTCTGGGGCTCCCTATTTATAGCATCCAGCAGATAACCAGATAAGCCTTTAGAGATAAACCTTTTGAATTCAAATCAAGGTAAACCTTTATCTTTAATTCAAATATATTTATCCTAACTTATTATAATCAAAATTATATATATATTATATATAAAATTTGCTGGTTATTATCCTGCCAAAATTGTCACTCACTTAACTATTGAATAATTACAATTTCAGCCCCTGCACCTTTAATTAATTAAATTAATCACCAAATTAATTCCAGATTAATTTCTAATTAATTAATATAGTTTCTAATTAATATATTATCACCTTAATATATTAATAAACTATTTATTTTATTTCTATTGATTTATTAATCATATAATAAATTAAGCTTTCTTTCTCCTGAACTTTCTACCAAACCTTCAGCTATGAGGGCAATCCAAATGGACTTTGCTTCTATTAATTAGGTAAATACTAATTATTAGTCATAACTTAGACACCTAATTCAACAGTGACAACCCATTAAACTCATAAAAATTTCATGGACTGGAGATGACCTTACAAACTATATTGATTATTTATTAAAACTACTAAAAAAATAAAATATTGATATGTTTTCACGTGTATTAATCAAGCATTTAGCTATTTTGAATAGTAAATGATCCATTAATTTTTCAGTTTCATTAATTAATTCCGAATTTTATATATTAAATAAATGATTGCAAGCCATTTTGATTTTTTACTTATGTATGTAAAAGCAATAAACTTATATTATTATTCAAAAATTTTGTCAATTAATTATTTAATTAACTTTGACATCTAATTAAATAACATTTCAAATTATTAACTTCTCCTATAGTTTTTTGTTTACGAAATTCAACTAATCTATCACCATTTATTTAAAATGTTTTATAAAACCTTTCTCATTTAATTAATCATTCTTTAAACACATCATATTTTAATACATAATTTTTTAATTGAATATTATCAATAGACGTTAATATTTAAATAATTAAATATGATACAATCTATTGCTATAAAACTAAAATATAAATAATTAAATATTATAAAAGAGAAAGATGTTAGGTGTTTAAACCATGATAATATATTGAATATTCAATATAATGATCAATAAAAATTAATAAAAAACATATCTTGTAATGACATTGAGTGATGTTGGATGGTTAAACAAATAGTGAAAAGCTATAACTCTTATTAAAAATGCTCTATTAAAAAAAGATTCATTAATATTATTTATTATAAAAATATGAAAAAAAAATGAATAAGAGACTGTATATATTTTTGTTACCAAATGTTTTTATTAAAAATTAATAATAACACCTCTATTTTATTTTGGTCGGCCAACAAAGAATCAACAACAAATCTGGGTACCATGTAATTTATGTTTTTTACAATTTCTCGTTCAACGACCTTACGACGCCGTATTCAACGAGTTCTGACTTAGCGGGTGACTATCATTTACGCACACTGCAAAACGTTAAAACCAATTGCGACCGTCTTCCACGCCACATCAACAACGAGAAAACCCCCAAATTCCATCGTTTTCGAGATCATATGTTTCAAATCCAATTCAACTATAGTCGCATTCCTTCTCAAATCTAAGGTAACATCTTAACCTAATTGTTATTAGGTTAAATCATGCACGTTGAATGATTAAGCGAGGAAGATTTGATTTCAATGCGTTAGATCTAATCGGTTTATGTTACGATCCACAGACATGGAAGAGGATAATGATCTGGAGCAGGTTACGGGGAGTCCAACAGCTGGAGAGAATGGATTTGTTCATGTAGAGTCAGTTGATTCTGCTCAAATGGATGGTGGTTCAATTGATCAGGTGAGTCTAGTGTTTCTTTAGCTAACTCTTCATATCCATTATCGAAGACTGATAGCAATCTTTAATTTTGGGGTAAATAGTGTATTCTAGTAGATGCTCCATCCGTCAAAAGATTAGGGTACAAAACAGATGCCATATGATCTTTTGATGTCCAACTAACTAGTTTTCAACTTGAAACCATGAAAATTCTAATACATAGGTTAAATTTATTACTTGTGACGCAAATGTAAGGTTTTCCAATTGCAGCTTACTAAATATTCAATGGTTTATGACTCTATCCCGTGAATGATCTGTCAATACAGTTTTTCAAATGCTACACTTTGTATTCACTTATTGTATCTGTTCTACACTTGTATTATCTGTGTTGATAAGTAAAGATTAGCAAGCTATCTTCAGGTTGAGCAGGATGATGGGGTAGTAGTAACAGGAGTAGATACTATACAGGATGAGCTACCTAATGTAAGGACAACTGAAGAGGTGGTACCCGATGAGTTTGTGGATTGTCCAGATGACTTGGTTTCTAATGAAGCAAGGTCTCCTAGTACTGCCACTAGCAGGGTTCCCCAAACACCATTTATGGATGTTCCAGAAGATATTCAAATTCAACCTACAGTTCCTGTCATTGAAAGTGAAATCCTTCCACAAGACAACAAGGTTTGCTTTCACCTATTCTTTTTCTTCTTGCTCTTATTCCAATACCATTACAGATGTATTAACTAAGCTTTTATTGCAGGAAGAGAAAGGGGTTTTGGAAAAAGAAGTTAGCAATCTTCATAATCTGCTCAAGGCTCTAAGCAAGCAACAGTCACTTACTGATGGGACAGTAGATAGTGGTGAAAAGTCTTTGCATGATATTGTACACGAATGTTCCAAGTTTATTGAGATTTCTTTAAATGAGCAGTCACATACGGAAGCGAAAATCAGTGAACTCAATGCCACTTTACATATGAAGGATAAAGAGATTGAAGATCTTATGGTGAAGGTCAATGAACAGTCTATATCACAAGATGTAGTAGCACTCAAGTCTGATGAGTTGTCATCTGTTGAGGTGATTGTAGATGGGATTTTATACTCTCTTTCAACTACTCTTGGTGATGCAGGATTGTCTGATACATCTGTAAGTGGGAAATTGTCTTATCTTGAAAGAAGTACCTTCTTTTTACTTGAGAAATACCACAACTTCCTTACTGAAACTCAAACACTTAGCCATTGTTTAACTGAAGTTAAGCCAGATTTCAATATGCAAAATGGAATAGAGACAGTTTTCATCTCTGTACGCGAGGAATTACTTGAGCTAAAAAGGAAAGAACTTGAGTTAACTTACAAAAACACAAATTTAGAATCTCAATACGGGCAGTTCATGGAACAAATTGACAAAAGTAGAGAAACAATCGAGTTTCTAAACACAGAGATCACAAAACTTAAAGGGGAAGTTGAACAGGAAAAGATAAGGTATACTAACACCAAAGAGAAACTTAGCATGGCTGTTACAAAAGGAAAGGCGTTAGTCCAACAACGTGACTCATTGAAACAAACAGTTTCTGAAAAAACCGGTGAACTCGAAAGATGTTTGACCGAGTTGCAAGAAAAGTCAACTGCTCTAGAGGCTGCTGAATTGAGAAACAATGAGTTAATGCAGACTGCAATTTTGGTGAATTCACTTCAAGTAGCTCTTTCACAAAGGGACATGATCCTTCAAAGATGTGGAGAAATTTTGCAAATTCAGTCTTCAGATATCATTGAAGGGGTTACATGGCTTGTTAATGAAAGAAGTAGACTATCTGCACTTTCTGTTGAATTTGAAAGAGTTAATTATGCGTATAATCTTGCAAATGATCAATGTTTTAAGCTACAAGATGAAAATTATTCAACAATGGAGGCTGCACGTGTGCAAATTGACCGTTTGACTGCATTACTGTTAGCAGAATCACAGGAGAAGTATTATCTTGAACAGGAAAATCAAGATTTGAGAACCAAGTATGAAGAAATAGAACAGAAAATAGCTTTTACTGAATCATCGAATGTGGAAAAAGAAGTACTTGAAAAGATTCAAGATTTATTGTATGTAAAGGATCAAGAATCCAAGTTACATGAGCAAATCTTTGAGGAAGATATAGTAAAGCTTTCAGAAGAACTTCGTGGATCAAAAGATGAAAAGAATTCTTTACATGTAAATCTTCAAAGATGTGAAGAGAAATCCGCTTTATTGAGGGAGAAATTGTCTATGGCAGTTAAAAAAGGAAAAGGTCTTGTTCAAGAACGCGAGAATATGAAGCAACAAATGACCGAAAAGAACGGTCAAATCGAGGCGTTGACCGTTGACTTACAGAAACAAGAATCGACATTGAGTGAATACAGGAATCGGGTTGCGAAATTGGAATCTGGTTTTGTAAGTTTGCAAGAAGAAAAAGGTCAACTTGAACAGTATCTATATCAAAGCAATACCATATTACAGAAATTACTTGAAACAATTGATGGTATTGTTATTCCAGTTGATATAAAAGAGCCAGTTGAAAAGGTGACGTGGATAGCAACGTATTTAAACGAATGCCAAGTCAGCAAGACAGAAATTGAACATGAGTTAGAAGTTATAAAAGATGAAGCTGGTTTGTTGACCAGCAAGTTGACTGAAGTTTTGACAAATGTGAAATCCCTTGAAGATGCATTATCAGTTTCACAGAAGAATCTTTCTCAATTGGATCAAGAAAAGAGAGAATTACAGATTTTAAAGACACAATCAGAACAAGAAGTGGAAATTTTAAACGAGGAAATTAGTACATTGAATAAAAAATTGGTGGAAGTGATGACAAATTTGAAGTCACTTGAAGATACAGTTTCACATTCTGAAAAAACCATCATTCAATTAACTGAAGAAAAGAGAGAATTTGAAGATGAATTACATAAAGTAATGGAAAAAGCTTCTTTTGAAACAAAGAAGTTTCAAGAAGCTTTATCACTTCAAGAAAACAACATGTCTGTGATTTTAACCGAAAAAGAAGAGGCTCAAGTTAGCAAAGATGGTGTTGAAATGGAGTTACAGAAAGCTTACAAGACTATAAAGTTTCTAGAAGATTCAATGTCTGAATTAAAGACGAATGTTTCTCAATTTTCACAAGAAAATGAGAAGGTGTTAGATAGTAGAAGTGTATTAGAGAGTGAAATAAAGAAGCTTAAAGAAGAAGGTATGGAAGCGTCTGTAACGATTCAGACACTAAATGATGCTTTGTTTAAGATGGAGAAAACTGTATCTGATCTTGTTGGTGAAAAGAAGAAAAGTGAAGAGGAGATTTTAGCCCTAAAAAATGAGATAAATGAATGTAGGCAAGAGTTTGGAAATCTTCAAGTGGTGTTGAAAGATGGATCTTTATTCTCTTTGTTCAAGAACAGTTTTGAGAAAAAAATCGAAAGCTTAAAAGAAATAGACCGCCTTTTAAAAGATATTAAAGGTGGTTTTGATTTTGAACAACAGTTGCAAGATCATCCTTCTATTGAGGTAATATAATATAAGATAATACTCTCACAAACAATTTGAATTTAGTTTCATTTTTTTTGTATCTAACTTTTTTTGATTTACAGGAAAGTTTCCAGTTGTCAACTTTTGTCCCTGGTGGATTTGATAATGATTGGAACATTGGGGCGATTGAAGAGTTTAATGAGGGTATTTTGGGTAATTTGAATAGTAGAAATAAAATTATTGCGGACCAATTTGGAAGTTTTTCAACGTTGATTGATGAGATGATTGCATATTTGTTGAAAAAAATGGAGGTAGTAAGGAATAGTATGCCATTTGTTATTAAGCAAAAGAAAGAATTACAAGGTGAATTAGAGAAAGTCAGATCAATGTATGAAAAAGTTAAAGAAGAAAATGAAAAAGTCAAAGAAGAAAATGAAAAAGTCAAAGAAGAAAATGATGTGATTCATGGAAGAGTTTATAAATTGGAGACAGAATTAGAAGCTTCTGGAAACATGTGTAAAGAGATGAGGTCTGAATTAGAAGATTTTAGGGTAAAAGAGGATAATTGGAATGAAAGAGAAAGGGAGTTGTCTGCTCAAAGTACTTCATCTGTTAAAGATCATGGTAAATTTATTTTTCTTCTATTGAAAATTTTACGTACATTTGAATGTTTGATTATAATTTCTAGTAAATGAAGGTCATACAGTCGGGTAGTGTTTGGTATGATGGAATCAAGGAAGGAATGAAATGGTTCATTCTATTGGAATGGAAAAACTTGTTTGTTTTATCCAATGGAATGGAATGGGCCATTCCGGTAGGAATGTGATTCCTTCTGTTTTGTTAATTTTCATTTGTTAGCCAGAGGGTGTTTTTTTCTTGTTCCATCATAGAGTGGAATGACAATTTTTTCTAAATGTTAAATGCACATTTTTTTTTTTAAATTTATTATTTAAATTGCAGTAGAATTTTAATTTTTGTAAAATAACTCGAAATATTATTTTTATTATAACTCATTTGGGTTTTAATGAGCTTTTATTATCTTTAATGTTTCTATTCGTAAAAAGAAGCTCGTTAACTATAATTAAAATAATGTAGAGTTAAAATCTTACATTGTATTTGTATATAATATAAAAAATTCATATGAAAATTCGTTGCATCCCTACAGGCCAACCAAACATGATCATGGAATGTAATGACTCATTCCATTACTTTGTCCATTCCGTTCTTTCGTATAATCTTCGATAAATATTAATATTATTGATATCTTCAAAACTTTAATTAAATATGCCGTTCTAAAAAAATAAAAATAATAAAATAAAAAAATAAAAAAAATCCTTTCTTATTTTTTAAAAAATAAACAAAAGTATTTTTTATCATAATTATATTTTAAGATTTACCATTTAGTTCTTTTTATTTTATAACTTCTTTTAGATCTTTAATAATTCTTTATTTACTATTTGCAAAACATATCATATGTATTTTGAAGGAAATGAAATATGTTTATATGTTACTTATCCAACGCTTTATCTTTAGTTAATTAAATTTTTTTTTTATAAAATAACATTATTTTCTCTGTGTATCAATTTAATGAAATATGTTTATATGTTTCTTTTTCAGATAGGGACGCCGAAAACGCCCTTCTATCACCTTCACAGATAAACACCCTGTTTGACACGATAGCCGGAATCACAATTCCATTCCCAAACCTTGCAACAAAAGAATTCCACACCCAAGATTCCGACCCCGTTAATAAGCTCTTTTACATAGTTGATAACGTAAACGAATTACTAGACCAGATAACCTTATTATCCCATTCCAAACAAGAACTCCTCTCAACCCTTTCAAGACACGCCCTTGAAGTTGAGCATTTAAAGGGGGAATTATCTTTAGGGTTACAGACCATTATTCAGAAGTTAGGCGGTGACGAGGCAGTTGGACTCAAGAAATCCGCTGACGTGGCAGGACTCGTCCCAGTGCTCGAGAGACTAGTTCATGGTGTTGTTTTGGATGGTGAAAATTCAAGATTTAAATTGATGGAGACCCAAAGGGCAAAAGAGGAATTAACCAACCGGGTTAAGTTCCTTGAAGATTATATTGAAAATAGAACAGGTGTACCTGACAAGACACAGGAAAGAGGGATCTTTGAACCACCTTCATTGCCAGCTGGATCAGAGATTTCAGAAATTGAAGATCAGGCATGTCCTATACACAAAGTCTGTTTACTTTTTGTCTGAATGTGAGTAAATGACCATTTTACCCTTCTATTACAGACTCCAATTACGAAAGCAGGGTTGCCATTAGTGCCATCAGCTGCACAAGTGAGATCTTTACGAAAGGGGTCAAATGACCAGCTTGCCATCACCATTGACTCAGACTCTGACCGTTTGCTTAATAAATCCGAAACTTTTGAAAATAAAGGTTTCCTTCTTAATAACTCCTACCCTTCATTCTCTCTCCGTCGCATTATTTAAAAAAAAAATTAATTCAAAATTCTTAAACACTTTCAGGTCATATGTTCAAGTCACTCAACACCTCAGGTCTTGTCCCAATCCAAGGGAAAATGTTTGCCGATCGAATCGATGGAATATGGTAACTATTTTAACTTAAATTTAAAATTAAAAAAATGATAAATAGTTTACTTTACTGGATTAAATCTGTTATCTGTTATCTGTGTTCAGGGTATCTGGTGATCGAGCTTTGATGAGTAGACCAAGGGCAAGGCTAGGGCTTATAGCTTATTGGCTTGTGTTGCACTTATGGCTTTTGGGCACTATTTTGTGACCGTATTTTCTATAAAGGAAGCATGTACCATAGACAAGTAGGTGCAAGTTTGCGTGTTTTTCTTTTTGAATATTTTTTTGTTATTAATTTTTATGAGAATTTCATGTAGATGTAAAAGTTAATTAGTTGATTGTTTTTTTGATTCTCTGAAATTAGATTTTAGGGATTCAGAGAATCCATAAACCATAAGCCTCCATTTTATTGGAGAATGTTCCAAGCTTGTTTTATATCTAAATGTGGTAATCATGAATCATTCGACTTTTTCTGGTTTTCTGTTGTAGGCACGTGAATACACTTTAATATGTAACGAAGTTTTTTAAATTTTACGTATTTGATCTCTTGGAGATGAATATAACCTAATCATTTTTAAGTATATGCGTGGAAATTGTCATCTTTAATATATTGTAGACCTTGAAACGTAATGAATTTATTTTTTAATCCATGTACAACCAATTTTTTATAAGAAACTAAAATGAACTTACAAAAAGAAGGATACTGATCTTTTTTAAGTATATATCACGAAAAAGAATAATTGTGGATGAAAGTCAAGTCAAGTTTCAACTACCTTTCTGTGCAATAACATCACCTTTAGGAATCATGTGAATTGTGATATAAAATATCTCATCACAAAAATTGTCATATGTATATATCATTTTCTTATTTCATATATATTCGACTTTAGCATATAAAAACAAACAGATGTGATTCATACAAACGACAATTACAATATAGAAAAATATGAAATAAAAGTTATGGGAACAATGAAAAGAAGCAAAAGAATATCGACCCGGTTAATCGATTCTGGTGGTTGGTTCGGAATAAAAAGTACAGTAATTTTATTATAAGGAGTTTCTATTGTGAAATTTATTTTTTCATGATGACGAGTTAAAGTATTTCTAGACATTATAAAAATTAAGTGTATCGTGCCTGGTGAAAACGTAATTATAATCATTTATCATTTTTAAGTAGTTTCCAAATAACATTTATAACACAATAAAATAAAAAGGGTCTAACATGCTTCCGTACCTTTTATCTACTTTGACCAAATATTCCAGCCCCAACCTCTTATGGAGGTAATTTCTCTATAGCTCATTTGGTAATATCCGACACAATGTAATTTCATTTCCTACGATAGGTGTATGGATAAATGATATGGATTTTGGAGGGCTTGAAATTTTGTAGGTAATATAAATGTATGTTTAAAGACTTAACTTTTGGAGGTTATAAGGAAAGGAAGGTTTTATTTCATCATAACATTTTTAGTACAAGACATATATTACAACGGAAGAAAACTAAGATATTTTTTATAGTACAAACTCTTGACCCCCTCTTCCTTTCACTTTCGATCCTTTTATACAACATTCAAACATAATTTATTTTGTTATTATTTTTATCTTTTTTGGGACTACCAATCTTGAACTTTGTTGGATACATTTGCCTTCACGTGGCCCTTTTTCTCTTCATATCTCTCTCTCTCTCTCTCTCTCTCTCTCTCTCTTTCCTTTTTAATTTAATCTTTTTCCAATGTGTTTTGAGATTGTTCTAGGTTTCCTCTACCGTCCATTTTTTTAAGTCAAATCACGTGATTTATATGGAAGATGTCACACATGGGTCCCTCTCATGTGTTCACCTGATGATGACGATGCTTCAACTGTGTATTCTTTTATTTTATCTGAGCAAGATGAACATGTATCTTTTTTGTGTTTGCCAAGAATACAAAATTTGTATTGTGTCACTGGGCTTGATTTACGACCACCTTGGTTTATCATCTCAATCTTTTTATTTAAAAATTCTTAAAAATTTTGATCGTTCGCTAGCTATTCCAAATTTCCAATATGGCAAATATCATTAATACGGTGGTCTTTGCTTACTTGTTCTTGTAGCAAGGGATGAAATGGAACTCATAAGTGAGAACTTTATTTCAAGTATATGTATCGCCTTCTTACTTTAAGATTATTGAAAATTTATCTTTCGTGTTGGCCGTAAAACCGATTAATAGAGTTACATTAATATCTTAAAATGTAAAATAAATAATTAATTATGTAGAAAAGTGACAAAAACCCACAAGGTAAGCAACTTAATTGGCACGTTGAAAAAGCTAATATACTATTTGATATAATACGTTTTAGCAAGTTAAGGAAGACAATGAAAACAAAAAGCATAACTAAATTCACCTTTCAAATGTTATTCTCTTGTTTTTCTTAATTAACACTTGATACAAATCAATTATGTTTCAACTTTTGACAGATAAATTATATGGTATTTATATAATTTCAAATATCAACCAGGAGAACAACAAAAATAGGGCTTACTTAGAAAAATACACGTATTTATTTAACCAAATTACTATGTTCACAATTTAAAAGTGCAATAAATTTATCATATGGTTTTATGGTACCATTTACTTGAAATTTTAATGTCACCGAACAACACATACTTATGATTATTTTGTATTTTCTTTCATGTGATGTGCTTTCTTTTATACATCACATGTCATTGAACAATTACAAAGTGTTTCATTCTAGTTACTTTTTAGATTGGTTACCGGTTGTCCATGTTAATTTGATTATTTGATATAAATGCATATTATATTTTTGGCAATACATATGTTGAGTTGCTGGCATGTGATTTCAAAAGTCATAAAGTAAAAATGTACTTTGATTTGTCCCAAATAAATCATTACTCGTCTTTTTACTATTTTATTACCTTTGAAAGTAAATTGAACATATGAAATATAGAACAAATAAAATTTAATAAAGAAATAGAGTATTAAGTATAGATAAAAGATAAAGATAAATAGAAAGCACCTACACTCATATGGAGAAGCTTGATATTTAGATACACCATGGCAATGCCAAAATAATAATAATAATAATAATAATAATAATAATATAAAATGATATGGCATCATCCTTGCATGAAATGATAAGTTTATTGCATAGATGATCCTTAAAAAATAAATAATATGTAATTTAGTACAATGATAACTTTCATCATTTTTCAATCAAACAAACAATATAAGTATATAACATTATTTTCTCTTTGGGAATTGACATTTATTTTTGAGAAAATGTGAAATCTTTTTTGGTCAAAGGTCAAACATTTCGGAATGGACAAAAGTTAGACTTTCGGACAACATGTGAATTTAAACTTCCCAATTTTCCAATAAGAACAGCGCTTCTCCGATCAAGAGTTGATTATTAGCAGCTCGCCGGCGGTACTCGTTTCCCGCCGTATGCCCGTACAAGATGACTAGTTGTGACGTCATAGGCGGTTGT